>BDSI01000097.1:0-246042 GCA_003117195.1 Eudorina sp. 2006-703-Eu-15 | reverse complement strand
ATCCCGCCCAGGCCAGGGCCCAACCATCCCGCCCCAGGCCAGGGGCCCAACCGTCACTCACAGGCCAGGGGATCTGACCGCTCAGCATGGTCCACAACAGGATGCCGAAACTGTAGACTGCGGGGCGGTGGGGCGGACGGATGGGTGGGTGGGCGAGTTGGTTGACGTGTCGCTGGATCACGACGCGACGTGAGATACGGTAGATGCGATTCAAGGTAGGTTAGTCCATCCCCGGCCTCAATTAAATCTCACGAGACAGTCTGGTGGCCTCACACTGGGTAGTGCATCATAAACCTGTCTGATGGCCATCATCGGTGTCTGTTGTCTGTCTGCTGCTGCGTTGTCTGCCTGCTGTCTCTTCCCCGATGGGGGCCTTGAGCCCCGCCTGACACCCCCACATGTCCTCCGTCCTCGGGTATCAATCAATCCCTCATGTCCTTTGCGTGAGGCCTGATGATCCAGTCGGGCCACTCCTGCGCGCCCCCGGTCATCCCGCCATTGATCTGCTCGGGGGGATGCTGCTGTCATACACGTACGGCCCGCTCATCGGGCCCCTCAGGACGCCCTGGTGCCCAACGGACCCCCTGGCAACGAGCGTACCGTCCGCCTTTGCGCTGATGACGTTGTTCAGCGGATCGAACAGCTCTGCGCGGGCGGGGCGGGTGGGGGATTGCGGACGGGGGATTGCGGATGGGGGATGGAGGAATGAGGCGGATGGAGGATTGAGGCGGGCGGAGGATTGAGGCGGGCGGAGGATTGAGGCGGGCGGAGGATTGAGGCGGGCGGAGGATGGGTGAAAGGGACAGCGCCAGACCCAACCAACGCCTCCAGACACGGTGTAGCCCGAATGCAACCCCGCTGGGACTCAACGGGCTGTGCAGCCGTGAGGCCTCAGCCACCCACCCGCGCACCCCTCCGTCCCCCACGTCGTCGAATGGGGGCCTCACCAGGTGCCATGAAAGGCGGCTGCGGGGTCCATCCGTCCATCCATCCATCCATCCATCCATCCGGCAAGCGCGCGGCGCCAAACACACGTCCAGTCCAGTCCAGTCCAGTCCAGTCCAGTCCAGTCCAGTCCAGTCCAGTCCAGTCCAGTCCAGTCCAGTCCAGTCCAGTCCGGTCCAGTCAAGTCCAGTCAAGTCCAGGGCGGAAAGGGTAGGGTGTTCCAACGTGTTATTTTCCCAGGGGCCAGGTCAGCAGTTCGGTACAAACGGCAGCACAAGGATGGAAGCAGCGCCGACCCCGACCCCGACCCCGACGAGCCCGAGCCCGCCAACCCAGCAGAAGCCGGTGCCGACGGGCGAAGGGCGGCGTACGGACGCCCCAGGGGTTTCAATGGCTTATGGTGGAGCAGGCCCCCGCAGTACGACCCCGTACATACACGTCTCAGGGAACGACTCACACGCGCCCGTCCCCGGGGACCCGGACACAAGCGCTGAGCCACCACCCTTTCTTACTCGGCCCCCTTGTGCCCATCTCCTTACTCCGGCCCCTCATGCCCATCTCCTTACTCAGCCTCTGTAACGCCCCCCACACACAGACATGCACACGCACTAGCACCGAACACGGAAGGCGCACGAGGAGGCACACACACACAGGACACGCGGCTCAGTTCTCTTTAACAGACAGGACACACCTCGCGGTGGCGCACCGGACAGCGCACGCACTCACCGTGCCAACCTCGGGGTTTTGGGTGGCCGCCGCCACAGTGCTCCGCAGCCGTGACAGCCCGAAATCCTGCGCGCGAGAGGTGTCGTACAGCATTGAGATCGAGGTCTTAAGGTGCCGTACAGCGATCAACATGTAAGAGACTTCTCAGTCCAGCTCCGCCGCGCACACACTGCTCCCCCTCACCGTCAATTTGGCAACGACTCGCTGTCCAGCCACCCGGTTGACCAGGACGTTCCTGCGGCACCGGCAACGGTCTGGGGTTTGTTATTGATCGCCGTACTTGGTACGGCAGGCGCGTGCGCATCCACAGTATGTCTTTAATGAGATCAGACCCGCCCAGAACCACACTGTATGTGTCCTCAAGTCCTGACCGACTAGCCACTCTCCTGCCCTCCTACCCATCTTACTGCCCGCCGCCTGCCCACCTACCTGCCCACCTACCTACCCAACAGTCCGGGTCCTCTTCACCCAGCCACCCAATCCCGTTCCGTCAACAACCAAAACCCAACCCACGCAGCCACTAAATCCCGTACTTCCCACACGCCCACAAACATACGCCACACACTCACGCCCACACACTCACGCCGGCTTCAAGTCACGATGCACAATCGTGGGGTGCAGGTACTCCAGGCCCCGGGCCACATCGAGCGAGATGCTTAAGACCTGCACACGCAGCGAGGCGCCGCGGCGCGGCGCGGCGCGGCGGAGTGAGTAAAATGGCACACCCCACAGCGCAGCCCAACAAAGGCCCCCGGATCGAGGACCCCGTATGAGTCCGATGCGCGCTCCCCTGGTCATCCTCCGTCCACGCACGGCGCCTTTCCCCAGCCCACAAATGGGTGTCCCGGGTTTCGTACTGGTGACCTGCTCGGCCCAGCTCAGGCGGTTTTCTTTGCTGCACACTTACACACAGCGAGGGAGCCAGCCTCTCTCCCCCCCCACACCCACACAGGCGGGCCTGGGCGGTCCCGTGTGGTGCTGCTAACTAAACACACAGGCGGGCGGCTTCCCCGCGAAACACACTGCACGTGGTGCCACGCAGCACGCAGAGCCTCACCAGCGGCATCGGCAGCAGCTGACCCGGGATGTCGTACAGCATCCGGTCCAGGGAGGTATCCATCAGCTCCATCACGAGGCACATCCGAGGCGGCGCCAGGCACGCCGCCAGCAACCGTACGACATTCGGGTGTTGGCAGCGGCCCAGCACATCGACCTCCTGGGCCAGGCTCCGCATAAGGCCCTCCTTCACCGCCGCCGCGTGACGTGCCCTCTCGCTGCTGCCGCCGTTACCCCCGCCGTCCCCGCCGTTCCCAACCTCCTGGCCGGGTTTGGGTCCGCCGCACGGTCCGTCATCCACGTCCAGTACGGCACTGTCGGACAGACCCCACAGCGAGAACGCGCAGTCCGGCAGAAGTTTGACCGCCACCCTCATCCCGCGGTACTCCCCCTCCACCACCTTGCCGTACGAGCCCTTTCCCAGCACGCGCGGCAGGAGCCGTACTTCGTTACTGGCGTGGTCGTGCACGTTAACCTCTGTGCGCTGTGGCGTCAGCGGCGTAACCACCATGTAGGGGTCTACGGCGGCGGAGGCGGAGGCGATGGCTGTGGACGAGGAGGCACAGGCCGCGGATCCGAGAGGGGAGGCGGAGGAGGAGCTGAAGGGAACCAGGGCCCCACCACCGCCGTTGCCATCCGCGGTGTACAAAGCGCCGCCTGCAAGGGGCAAAAGGGTAGAAGGGTATGTGTGTGGCACGTCGCGTCCCCGTCGAGTTGTCATGACCACGAATCGTGGGCGGAACATCGTACATCGTCGTACATTCACCGTCGTACATTCACCGTCGTACACTCACCGTGCCCGCAGGCCTCGGCCTTGGCCTCCGCCCAGCTGCCCTCGGATTCGTGCACCACCGTCAGTGCGGTCGTGGATTCCCGCCTGTACGGACATGTACGAGGGTTTTTACTCAATTCAGTAAACTCAAATCTCCCGCATCTGAACTCGGAGGCGGGCCCCCCCCGCGCTTGGCGTGTCCCTCAACAGCAAAATCCGGTGCGCACGGCACGCACCCTCGTTGTACGGCAATCAGAGCGGGAAAGCCCTTGCCAGGGAGGCCCTTGCCGCCCGGGCTGGCGCCGGGACCTCGACCGCTGCTGGCGCCGTCGGCTCCGGCCGCCTGGACGAGTCGGACGTGAGGCGCCGTACAGGCGCCGCCGACGCCCGCCTTTCCCTGGCCTCCCTCGCCGTCCGGCTCGCCGCCTTCCCCCCCCACGACCTTAGCATCCCAGTCACCGCCGGAGGCCGCCGCGTCCTCGTGGCGCCGCCGACGGCGTCGCTGTACGACTGCCACGGCCAGGACGGACAAGATGATCAGGAACGCCGCGCCTGCACAAGGCCCACCACAGGGAATATAACCCCCTGTATAATTTGATGATTCAAATTTTTTCAATGTTGATGATTCAAATCGGAATCTGAGACCTGCCACCCGTGCCTTGACCGGCGTCCGAGACCGCCACCTCACCCGGCAGGGTTGACTTGGGGCTGCTGTGACAGTGAGACCTGCTGTGCGTGTGGGTTTCGGAGGCTGCTGACGGGGCAGGCTGCACGGCGTGCTGCTACGGAGTCCCAGCGCCCCGGGGGGGAAGGGCAGCGGCCGAGGACAGCGCCCAAGTCACGCACGGCGTGCGACGGTGGGGGCTGAACTACGACGACACTGCACGCGGAGGAGGGCAGCCCGCGGAGGACGGACGCCCCGGGGCAGACGCACGGCTGACCCCCTCCCTCGCTTCCACGTCCCCGCCGTGCCGCCCGCGCCCATCGCCCTCCAGACCCGCCACCGCCGCCGCCGCCGCCGTACATCCGCCTGGACTCCCCGTCTTGTCGCCTAGAAATAACCGCCCCTCGTCAACTCTGCGTCCCTAGAGAGAGGACATTATCACCACTATTATTATTCTTATTCCTTTCGCTCGTCCAGGATAACTAGCGGTACGGCAACAGATGATGTCGTACTGTACCGCACCTCGCTCACCTCCCAGAACGCCGCCCAGGATGGCCCCCAGCGACGCTCCGCCGCCGCCGCCGCCGCTCTGCGCGGCGGCGCTGGCGCCGCCGCCGTCGACACCCGCGGGCGCCGACAGTTCGTACTGCAGCTGCTGCTTTTGGTGGGAAGGGTCCCGGGACAGTCCTGGCGGCGGTGACGGCGGCGGCGGCGGCGACGCGGCAGGCGGCAGCGCCCCCGTCAAGATGGCGTTGAAGCACCCAACCGTCCCCAGCTCCGAAACACACCATTCGGGGGCGGTGGCCATGCAGATGTAGATCACGGATCGGGCCCACATGACGTAGTTGGTCGGCACCTGTCGGCCATTGCAGGCGCGCCATGGCGGGGATGCGGGCCCGCCGTACATATGGTGACCGGGGGTCCTTAGAACACCAGATAGAAGGCCGGGAGGCAAGGGCCGGGTGGATGTTGATGCTGCGCGGAGTCGGAAGGCGGTGAACTGCCTGCGCCCGCGGCGGCTCGCCTCGTCGGCCGTGGCGACGCGGTGCGGGGGGTCGGATCGAATGCTCTGGCGGCACATGAGCTGGTGCCTAGCGAAGAGGGTCGCTTCGTGCCCGTCCCCATCCTGCCTGGCAAAACTCCCACACATATCGAGCCTGACGATGATGTTGATGACGATGATGACGATGATGATGATGATAATGATGATGATGAAACATAATGATGATGAAACATAACAAGTCGTGTTTGTTTCGGTGTGTTGTGAGGTGATGTGCAAGAAACATGCATGCCATTGTTCGCGGCTCGCTGCAACCTCAACCTCATCCTCGAGTCCTCAGCCTCCCTGCCCACCGCTCTCTGTTGCTCATCCAAGTTGATGCAGTACAGCACCATGTCCACGTACAACCCCCGCCGCGCATAGCACTCCTGCGTCGGTCGGACCGGAGCGGTCACAACACCCGAGGTGTCGCCGCCGCCACTGCCACTCCGGCCGCTGCTACTGCCGCCGCCGCTGCCGCTGCTACTGCCGCCGCCGCTGCTGCTGCTGCTGCCGCTGCTGCTGCCGCTGCTGCTGCCGGTGACGTTGACACAGCCCTCCTGAGAGAGGTCCGTGCGGTAGGCCTGGCTGCCCGGGATACCGGGGGGTCGTCCGGCGGCTGCCAAGGTCTGTCGGGCGGGGCATTGCCGGCGGGCGGGTATGCAGGCGGAGGGCACGCAACGCGGCACGAGCCATCACGCTCTGCCTGCTGTTGTGCGGCGAACGGCGACGACAAAGCACGCGCGGAGGTCCGTCAACAGCAGGGGCCCATCTCATCTCATCTCATCATGTGGGGGCTGTGGGGGTTAATAGTTGAAAAGAGAAAAGAAACCCAGAAACGGGCTGCGGGGGTTCGATCTGCGCGCGGGTCCCGCCTGGTGGGCGGACAACCCCCCGTTGTGCCTCCGCCTCCGACACCGCCTCCGCCTCCGACACCGCCTCCGCCACCGCCACCGCCTCCGCCCCCGCCTGGTGCGCCTCGACGACCCGAAAGCCGCTCCGCGCGCCCAACCAGACGCGCGACTCGCGCTTTAGGCTACAGCCCCAGCCCTCGACCTCGCACGTTCCCCTGCGCCCACTGACCCCTCACTTCTCATCGAACGGTCCACTGGATGGTGCGATTGCGCACCGGCACACACACGGGGGCGTGGGAGGGACTTGATGAACGCACCTGCCCTGCCCCACCTACTACAAAGAATCTGTCCCTAAACCCTAAACCCTGGACCCGCACCACACGCAGACACGCTGAAGCTGCCCCCGGGGCACCGGCCGCGCCACCGAGCCCGGGTGTTCGGGTGCTGACCTTCACATGTAGCTCTCCAGCATAGCATAACCCTGCACGGAGGCCGGGGACGGAAGGAGCGAGGAGGAGGGGGTATATGAAATTGGTGGACATTGGTAGTCGGAGGCAGGGGGTGGGTAGGTCGTGGGTGGGTTGAAAGAAAGCATGCAACCCAGCCAGGGGCGGTTCCAAGATTCCTGTGGTATCTCGTGTATCCTCGAGCACCCACAACCAAGCAACCGATAACTGAATCCAGCCGCCCCGGGCTTGAAAAAACAACAAAAAAAACAAGGGCTGTACATGTGCTGTGGGTTTGGCTTACGTGTAGTCCTCCCTCCCTCCCTTGCCCTGCGGCGGCAGCCAGCAGGATGACCGTCCCTTGGTCAGCGATGAGCCGGCTTAGAAGCGAGAAGCCGGGTTTGACGTACATTACACACACACATCGTACTGTCGTACAGTCGTACTCACGTTGCATGACCATGCAGTTGCGCACCTCCACGACGGCGTTGTCGCCGGGCAGCGAGGGCGCCAATAGGTCCACCCCTGGAGCCATGTTCTGGTTGACGAGCCGGTAGTTCTTGACCACCAGGCCCTCGAACGTGAACGTGATACCCCGGCCGAGCCGTACCTGGATACAGATCCAAATTCCAAAGCCAGGTCATCCAGGATCCACGCGGTTCGTTACACCCGGCCCTCGTTCACCGGGATTCGTTTCTGGTTCGCTCGATCGCCAACCCTCCGTGCGAAGCGAGGGGCAAGTGCGCGGATGGATCGTCCCGGGGATGGTAGGTGTGTATGTGTGTAGTTGTGAGAAACCCGCCCACCCACCCGAACCGCCCGATCCCGGGGATGGTGGTATGTGGGTGGGTGGGTATGTAGTGTCCGCATGCCAGTGACTGAGCACGCTCCTGGGCTGCCCGGTGCCCGAGTCCACAAGAATGGGATGCACAAGGATGGATCCAGCGATGGATCCATCCGCAGCGCCCTCGACGTCCGGTCGCGGGGTCCCGACGCCGTACCCCCCGCTGCCCTCACATTCAGCGGTACGTGCCGCCAGACCCCATGCCGGCGAGTCTAAGAACGGCGAAGGTAGAATAATGATCGATAGGGAGAAGGCCGGTACCTTGGAGGACACATAGTTCAAGTCGAGGAGCGGCCAGGTGTTTGGCGCGTCGGCGGTGCCGGTGCCGGAGATGGTCACGTTGCGGAGCAGCGGCATCGGCAGCTCGTGGTCGGCCCAGTCCGACTCGGCCCAGATCTGATCCCCCTGCAGGACTATGAGCCTCACGTTCGGGCTCGCGAGCGCGGCCGCCACATCTTGCAATTCGGAGGAAGCAGGTGCGCGCATATCCGATGTGGTCGGGGAGCGAGGTCGGGGGCCGTAACGGGATGCAGCGCCACGGGGAAGGGGAGATCGTTAGAAATATAGTCGCCAATATGATGTACAAAACTATGGTGAAGGCTGGCCCCACCACTCATGACCACGAACTTTGCGTCAGCAACCAGTCACACCGAATCTTGCGTCTCGCGAATATTGATAGCATTAGTACCTCGTCCGGATTGCGCCACAAAAGTTGGGTTTTCAGTTTCCACAGACTGGGTCACAAGAGCAGCGGCACTCGTGGCAGCAGCAATAAATGCTGTAATAAATTGAAATAACCCCATTCCATTCAGTGATTGAAGTCCTCTATGGTGTCTCTGTTGCTACGTGTTGCTACCAACGTAGCTCTAGCATTACAGTCCTTCTGTAGCAAGGTTTAAAGATAATTAACTACACAAGCGCAACTGGAACGAGCAATTAAGTCGGTGCTTTGTTGTCGGGAAAATACCAGCAGGTTTTGCGGCACGGGAATCGCGTAATCACGGCAAACATAGGAGACTATCCCACCGCTAGCGTTGTGCGCATTTCCAAATATTTAAAATGAAATGTGTAATGAGAATGGCTTTCATTTGAAAAACAGTAGGGAAGCACTGATTGGCCGCATCCGTGCCGTTTCGTACGCCAAGGCTCGTCATGGCTCGTCCAAACGCACCCAGGATAGTATCAAGATACTGCAGATATTTATGAGACAACAGACGTTTATTATGTATGACCTCACAACTACAATTATCCAAAGAACATGTACCCACTGGGCGGGTACGATTAATTACACTGGGATGGTACCGCACCTACATCAGTCTCTCTGCTGCAGTTTTCTCAGGAAATCGCTCTATGGCAACAACATATATTGTGTATTCACACATATGTCAGCCTGATGTTACATCGACACGCAGTCTTGGCCGTGCGGGAAGAACGAGTACGTGCGGAAAGACCGCTCAGGGGCCAAGCTAGCTAGCCAAGGCAACGGCGCGCATACCAAGCGGCGCCGGCATATTTTTTAGTGTAGTCATTAGCGATGTACGTTCCTTGACGTTTGCGTTGCCGTTATGCTAATCCAGTAAATCCAGTCATCAACCGCCCATTCAATGATTCCAATAATGGATTATTTAAGTCCTGCAATTGCAATTGCCGTTTCTATAACAGATATTGACTGTGCTCTCACGGCCTGACCGAAGTAAGGGCCGCACCGGAGAAAAAAACAAGATAACGAGAAACTGAAACGCGCTGCTGAAAACGATCCTGAGGACACACGCAGATCGCCGGCCTCGCTCAAGCCGTACCGAAATAAAGGCCCTACGCCTTATTAGGTAACCCGTTGCTGTAGCCAGTCATCTTTAGCGGTCGCACTATTGCGTGTGCCGCCGACCGAGCGAGTGACCAGCGAGTGATTGCGCAGCTTCGCGCATGAAAAGCTTGCGTGCGAGCTAGTAAGGGACGCTAACTAAACGGTAATTGTGTCCGTGCGCACGTGTGCGCACATTGTACTTCCTTTGTAGTTTGTACTGCATTGTCACTACTGCAAAGAATACCAAGAAGTTGCCTTACGGATCCTGATTCGCTACGCTTATATTTAGGCTTGTGCCTCTTGTACAGTCTTGTGTGCTTGAAAGAAAGTATTCGGTCGAGGCTTGAAACGATGAGCGAAACGATCGAGTTTGTCAATTAGTTTAATAATTGTGAAACGACGACATTTTATTTGGGCAAATTCATGTCGTCGTTTTTCGGCTGCATCGAACGCGTCGCCTTCGCCAGCCATTTTGCGCGCGACTTACGGCGGTGGCCTACCGACCGCCGCTAGGTGTGCACGCGCCTCCACCATCCATCCACTCGCCTCCACCATCCATCCACGCGCCTCCACCATCCATCCACGCGCCTCCACCATCCATCCACTCGCCTCCACCATCCATCCACGCGCCTCCACCATCCATCCACTCGCCTCCACCATACATCCACGCGCCTCCACCATCCTCCCTGTACGCGCCTCAATCCTCCACCCTCATCACGCCTCCACCCTCCACCCTGAACGCGCCTGTTGTATCCTCCACCTGCCTCCACCCTCCGTCCACCCTCCACGTTAGTTACAGTGGACCCCGCGGGTCATCGGTTGGATGCGGGATGATTACTATTATTATAATTGTTATTATGATTGTGATCCAGGGGTAATAATACAAAAAATATCCTTTATTACTCCGCGGCCTACGTACCCCGCGCCGGCGATCGCCCTGCCTTGCATGCAGCGTCACCCGCAAATCAACATCAGTAACTATCAAATCAGAACCTACCCCCGCACGCACGCACTCATTATCAAGCTCAAATAATAATGTCCCCAACATCGGACGGGCACTCATCGTACGCATTCTTGGCGTTGCCGTACCGGCAAAGGTAGACCATCAAGGTGTCGGAACCAGCTCGGGTCCAGTTGCCGCCGTACACTACCAGCTTGTACGACGACAGCAACGCGATTCCGCCCCTGGCGCGGGCGGTGGCGATGAGCTTGACCCTTCGGTCGTCTACTCTCTGGAGGGCGCCGCTCGACATCGCGTTGTCCTGCGTGGGCCGAGGCGAAGACCGGCGGCGTTCGTTGCAACCGTTTAAGGTAGGTAGCTAGATCCACCCTTGCTCCGTTGATGATGGACCGGGCGCGCGCGTTGGATGGATGGCCACATTCATATATGCATGGATGGCATGCCGTACATACCGTACATGCCTCGTCACAAATAGATCCACTTCAAGCTATCTAGCGAATAGCGCAGTGACGTACACACAGCGTACACAGTGAGCCGCCCCATCCATCAGCCCCGCGCTCATCTCACATCACACCACGCACCGAGCGGCCTTGCTCAACACGTCACATGCTACCTATCGCACTAATCGCACAGACACACGTTACATTAGCTAGTTCCGTCCGTACAGACACACGTCCGTACGTCCGTACGTACCAGATCGGCAGCCACCTCATGCACATGGAAGCGTCCCGAATAGGTTCGGTCCAGGTCCACGTCCCCTCCTTTAGCCATGCGCACAGAGACGTACAGGTTGCGGGCTCCGCCCATCCAGTCGGGCTTGATGCGAACGTAGGAGCCGTTGCCTGTACGCCAACATCACAAAATGGCACGCTGTCGTACACACATACACACACATACATGGTCACACGCGGGATGTGAAGTATGTGAAGTAGATAGCTAGGACCGTTCCCTATCCAAATCTCTGCGGCTGGCTGGTGTTGAACACGTCCAACGCCGCGGGACCTCAGCACGCAGGCACCCTTGCCCCGCCCGCCCGTCCGTGCGCAAACAATCTAACAAACTTTCGGCCTTAATGCTTGCCCGCGGCCCATCCCGCCCAGCAACTCCCGCCGCCGCCCATCCCGTGCCACGCACCTCCAGCGATAGATCAACTCAACCGACCTGTCAGGTATGTGGCTGGCAGCGTGAATTTCGATGGCACGCCCCGCAGCAGCTGTGCGGAGGTGACGCCCGATCCGTCGGCCGCAGCTGTGGCCCAGCCCAGCCAGGCCAGCTCGGGGGCACTCGGGCAGGCCACGCCGGACGAGGTGGCCGTGGTGTTGTCCGCGGCTTCCTTGTCGTTCCACCAGGCATGCCTCAAACCTGAAAGGGGAATACGGCAGCAGTCACCGCCAGCAGATAGAACAACCAACACCATGGATGCTATGATGAGATACCTGCAAATGAGGAGCAAACGTAACGACTGGGATTATTTGGGTTGATCGCGTAACGTACGTTTCGCCCGCCCAAGTCCGTCAAGGCAATGCCGCGCGGCGTCCGTCCGTCCGTCCGTCCGTCCGTCCGGGCGAGTGCATAGCTGCATACTAAAAACGCCACCCGTCGTGCGCAACGCATGTATTATCCGGCGCGCAATGCATGCCAGGGATATATAGGCAACTGATGGATGGATGAGCTGTGCCGGCGGGCACGTATCTGCTGGACAACCGAGCCGCGCACAGGCAACTGATGGATGGATGGATAGATGGATGGACAAGCAAGTCATCACACGCACGTGGGCTGTGCCGGGTTGGTTACTGCTGGGCAGCCGAGCCTCGGGATGTATAGAAGACGGCTCGTACACATTATATATATCATGCTGCATGCTACAGTTTTTATCCCCCGTTCTGCGCACCGTAAGCTGATGCAATTCAGGCTTTCTTGTTGGGCACTTGAGTCTAACAGGGCGCGGAGGGGCAGACACCATGTCCCTAGAGGACAACGGGTCTTCCGTTGCTGTCGCTCTGAAGTCCAGATTGAAGATGAGAAGCATGTTCTACTCGACTGCCCGACTTATGATGCAATACGCGCGGAGGAAGAGCTTCATCGCACTAACACTATGAGGGAGGCAATGGCCTGGGATCCGGCTCGTCTGGCAAAGATGTTGGAGCGCATGTGGGCTCACCGTAATTCAATCGTGCCCTTTGGGCGCTAGTCTCGTTGACTCCTGTTAATGCGGTATTTGCAAACCAGTGCTTTTGGGCGTTTTTTGTTTGCCCTTGGGCCTCCGGCTCGTATGGGTATGTGCAGGTATGGGGTTACGCACCCCCAACCATGTAACACACAACCACACATATATATCATAATCTGGACGTGCGTGCCCGGCACCGTCTCTATGCGGGTCTGGTTTTTGTTTCATTACTGTACTCATTTTGGCCCACGCACGCACCGTAGTTCATGAGGTTGCCCTGCATCACCGTCGCCCAACGCCGCACGCCGCTGGCCCCCGCAGATGCCGGCGGCGTCAGTAGCCACGCCTGCGCCGCCGCGGTCGTCGCCACGCCGCTCCAGCTGCAGCTGTACCACATGCAAGGCGGCAGGATGTACGTGAAGTGGTTGTAGTCTTCAAAGCGAAACCCCGCCGGAAGGCCGCCGGTTGTCGTCGAGGCCGCCCGGGCGCTGTTCGCTGCGTCCCACGGGTCGCACCGGTCCAACTGCTGCCGGTTGCACGGCGGCGTTACCCGTACGACAGTGAACGACGATGACGTCAGATTGGCCTTGCCGTAGGAGCACTGCGAAAGCTTGGATGCCAAGCCGTTGACCAACAGGCCGCGGACTTCGGTTTCGGAGATGGTGGCCGCGCAGCCGCAGGCCTTGTAGTCCAGTATGACCACCAAGCGGTTTTGGGTTCCGGCTCGCGTCCACGGAAGCGTGGGACCGGGCAAGATGGTTACGTCCGTCCACGAAACGGAGCTGCAGTACCCCGTGGCGGGGTCCACTGGGCAGGTCTGCGGCGGGTAGGTAGTGAGGGGGGGGCGGGCGGCCACGTGTGCAGCGCGCGGCGGGCGAGTGGAGCAGGGGCGGGACGCGGACCGGGGCCGGCGTTCATGCGAAGTATGTATGGGCGGGGAGCCTTGCTTCGCGGGACGTGGGGAAGCCTGGGACGCGCGGGCCCGATTCGACCGGTACGCGGTACGCCGCCCCTCAACCTCCCGGTACGGGGTTCGCTCCTCAATCTCCATCTTAGCAGGTCGTCCCAGTTGCAGTACTGCCGTACTCACGATGTTTACCCACGTGCCCGGCTGGAGGATGACGTTACTCGAGTCCCACAACGGCATCTGGATGTCGCGGCCCAGAGCCAGCAGGCGTCCCGTACTGTCCTGCAGGCCGTACTGCAGACCGCGGTACGACTGCATCCCCGCCGTGTCCAACTCTAGCAGCCAGCCTGTGATGAGCTGCTGTGTGGCTGCGGGCGTCATACAGACACACCGACGGATAGTGGATAGACAGGCGGGCAGGCCTCGCTCGTCAGCATACTAAAATTTGCCTCCAAAAGATGATATCGTATACTATGTGCCACCACCTATTTGTTTCGAATTAGCAGCCCTGCCTGACTCAAATTACAGAGCTTCCAGCGTACAGGCAGAGGCACCGAGAGCAGCAGCAAAGTAGGTCCGGGACACGGGGCGGGCGAGTGAACCTGTCTGTAGCTAGGCTTCGACGACGGGAACTCCAGGGCATGCTGTGCAATCTGTGCCCGCTATAAGTAAGAAACACTATCTTGTATGTTGGTTCGCCCTGGTTAGGATGGCAGATGATTGGAAGCGCCCCTCGTACCTGCACTTGCCACGCCCACGTCCACCGCTAGCGTTATCAGTGCCACTAATAGAACCATGGCTATCACGTCCGTGAGTTGAGTTATCTGCATGGCCCATACTATCGAAAATTTGCCTGCACGGAAGTAAATTCATAGCGTTCGTGTTGACAAACGTACGACGACGAAAAGGAACCGGGATGACTGGTACAAAAATCTCTCTTTACCTGAACTTTGTTATCGTTTGAGCGCCTGTGATCCAACAGGGAATGCATCGATTTCCTCGTATGATGTTTAATTGGTAGAAGTCATTTAACGCTGCCTCGTCCGTTGTGAGTTCAACTCTCACAAAGTCTCAGATGCTTAAAATGGTTACTATTGACTATTCACGAAGCCTGAGCTGTTACACTATCATGCTGAACGTGCAAACATCCAACCCGGCGATGATAATTCTTAGATTATTCAAATAAAATATGAAAATTATTACTACTGGAATATACTATCCATAAGAGTGGCGTTACCTGAACGACCCGGCTGCTGCATCGTTATGGATTGCAGCACGCATACTGCCCTGCCCAGTGTCGCGTCGCATGTGTTCCAAGCAAACACAAAATCACATAGCCAATTAATTATTTTATCTGTCATGGAAAGGTGCTCGGCACTCGCAGAAGAAATGTACGAATGTATGATCCCGTAGTGTTGCGTCCGACCCTTTCCGACACTGTCAGGCAGTGTCCGACCAGCGACCGCCTTCACCCACCTGGTGTACGGTGATCGGCGTCGGTGCCGTCTGAGACGCTACATGTATTTTGCATATTCACTTCGCGTCCGACGCGGCTTCACCAGGGCGGCGCGACAAGAAACGATGCAAGTGCGATGCGAGTGATGATGCAATCAACTGGAAGTTCCCGCCAATAGGTATCGGCCTGGACGCGCTGGACGAGACCCCAGTGGTCGCGGACGAGGAGGTGGGCGTCCTAGATGAGCTGCTGGACGAGACCCCAGTGGTCGCGGACGAGGAGGTGGGCGTCCTAGATGAGCTGCTGGACGAGACCCCAGTGGTCGCGGACGAGGAGGTGGGCGTCCTAGATGAGCTGCTGGACGAGACCCCAGTGGTCGCGGACGAGGAGGTGGGCGTCCTAGATGAGCTGCTGGACGAGACCCCAGTGGTCGCGGACGAGGAGGTGGGCGTCCTAGATGAGCTGCTGGACGAGGCGGTGGAGTCGCGTACCGCCGATCGACAGTTGACTCGAACAGGGGGTCGCAGCATGGG
The DNA here is from genome assembly GCA_003117195.1 of Eudorina sp. 2006-703-Eu-15. Classification (NCBI taxonomy): domain Eukaryota; kingdom Viridiplantae; phylum Chlorophyta; class Chlorophyceae; order Chlamydomonadales; family Volvocaceae; genus Eudorina; species Eudorina sp. 2006-703-Eu-15. The sequence goes on along the minus strand of BDSI01000097.1, from coordinate 230,868 downwards.
CGATACCGACATTCCTTGACCACAACTGCAGCGATTCGGACGTGGGGAGGACGAAAGGGACGGAGGAGGAGGGTGTGGGGGTGGTCGTCGCCAGCCAGCAGGTGGGTCGCGGCACGGTTGTTTGGAAGCGTGGCGGCCGGGGAGCCGGGGCCAGGTCTTGGCAGTCGTGGGGAGCATATATACCCAAATATTCAGGCCTTGCATGGGCAATAGATCGTTCGTTACTCAGGCCAGCTCACCACCTCTGTTCACCTGCCGGGCGGCTGAATGCGCAAAATAAGGTGAGGCGGGGGCAAAGCGCCGCCCGGTCGGCCATCAGCAGTCGCTGGGCGGGTCAAGGTTGGCAGGTCGCTCGGCGGTGGGTCGGTCAAGGTGGTTGTGCATGGCCCTCCAGGTCCGGGGAGGCCTGTGGACCCCCGCGCCGCCCCCGGGCAGTTACCGGGCAGTTACCGGGCAGTTACCGGGCAGTTACCGGGCAGTTACCGGGCAGTTACCGGGCAGTTACCGGGCAGTTACCGGGCAGTTACCGGGCAGTTACCGGGCAGTTACCGGGCAGTTACCGGGCAGTTACCGGGCAGTTACCGGGCAGTGCAATGCGGTGGTACCTTACCTAGGGCACTAGGGATACCGTATCTCCACAGTCGGTGGCCGAGCTCCTTCCCCAGCCTCCACGTCCGGCCCCTTCTCCACGGTGCGCCTGATCAGGTCAACCAGAGGTCTTCCTGTCCGGCCTGTTCGGCGGCGAGGGTCCAAGTCCTATCCCCGGCATTATCTTATGCAGGACCTGATGGTTCCCCTACCGGGTGAGGTGCCCGGCTGCGCAGGTGGAGATGCCCGGCTGCAGAGGTAGGTGGAAGCCCGGCTGTGGAGCCTGTTTGTGACTGTGCGTCGTTGGATTGACTGAGTGAGCGTTGGCTGCGACGCGGGTCTGCTCGGGACGGACTCGGCGGCACCGACACAGGACACAGGATCCATAACGGACGTCGACCCGGGGGAAAAAGGAAAAGAGAAAGCGGACCCGTGGGTCGGTTCGAGTGAGCGAGCAGTATCCAGGATGTAACAGGTCGGGAGCTGCGAGAAGCACAGCGGTCCCGGGAATAAATGCCATGACGGGTCGACAGGGGGCACACAGACCGCGGCGGGCGGAATCGATCCCCGTGTGAAGCGGCCATCCTCCGAGATCCGCCCCACCATGCTTGCTTGCTTGCTTGCCCGCACGAGCAACCAACGCGGACGGTGGTTCGCGAGCAGCCTTTGAACGCACCGCACATCTGTCCAGCAGGAAACACGTGCCCGGTGAACGAAGCCACAGGGCAGCGGGACCCCGCATGACCCTACACCCCACATGATCCTACACCCCACATGCCCCCACTGGGCTGTTTCTTTATAAACCCCACATTACCCTAGTCCCACACGACCGCACCTTCAAAACCTCACTCGCATCTGCTGATGCTGTTGCACCGTCTGTCCGCAACAAGTCCCGTCCCGTGGCTACCACCGAGCACCGACGACCCACGGGCCCACTGCAACATCATGAGCAGTACATGCCCAACCGTACGTCAAGCCCGACAAACGGTACATGAGCCTACCAGTTTCCCGAGAATCCAGCTGTACGTCCAGCTGTGAAAGCGGATGAACGCATCCACGATCACAAGCAAGTAGGCATATGTCTGGATGAACTTCGCCAGCGGTTCGTTGCGGGAAACGTGCACGGTGGTCACTGCCAACAGCCCCAACAAGAGGAGCCTCGGGATCAGGACGAGGGGCATCGCCGTGAGCCTCATTTGGAGCGTGATAACCTCTTGCTGCTGCTGGCGGCCGCCTGCGGAACATATCCGATGGGCTCCCGGATAATGTGAACTCGAACAGAATAATGCACGGAGAGCGGACGCATGGCATAGAGAGCGGAGGAATGGAGAGCGGACGCATGGCATAGAGAGGGGAGGCATGGAGAGCGGAGGCATGGAGAGCGGATGGATGTCGATCCGCCTCAGGGACGCACAGTGCTTGGAGGCGGGGTTGCCGTTCAGTGCCATCAATACGCCCGGGGTGGATGCGCCGATGGGCAGGCGACCACGCGGCTGCAGGACCGGCTGCTGCTGCGGCCGCCTCAGAAGAGGCCTCCGTCGCCGACCCGACTTCAGCACAGTAACTTGAGTTGCATACGGACGCTGGTACCCATCCTTTTTCCTTCACAAGGCCGACCCTTGTACGTGCGTCCCTCACACCAGCGGAAAGACATTACCCACCATCTTAGCCGGTAGGGGTTCGTCTACAAATGGTGTGGACGATACACTTCCACAACTGTTGTGGAACATCCTCCGTCTGAAGTTATCTGTGCTTCTAATTTACATTTATTTTACTACAACTTGAACAACATGACCTAATCAGACGTCTGGCATAAATTAAAGTTATAGGACGATCATATTACCTACCCGGCCATGCCAACCATTGTTATGCCTTGCTTTGACGTACTCTTAACAAAGAAACGTCATCGAAATAATTAATAATTGAAAAGGAAATATAAACTTGTCAAAACCTTCGGGTTAGCTGTGAAATGCTACCAGTCTGGGGCGCTATCGCCGTGCCTGATCGGATTGACATTCTGGCCAGGCCCAGTGGTCCCCATAGCCATACCACAGGCCTGGTGTGGCGGGTTGGGTGATAGGGCTCGGCGGCGGTGCGTCGTGGGGCCGGGTTGCATCCGAACAGGGGGGCATGGTAGCAGGCTGGGGCGCGCGATGTGGCGCCAGGCCCACCCTATCGCCGTGCCTGATCGGATTGACATTCTGGCCAGGCCCAGTGGTCCCCATAGCCATACCACAGGCCTGGTGTGGCGGGTTGGGTGATAGGGCTCGGCGGCGGTGCGACGTGGGGCCGGGTTGCATCCGAACAGGGGGGCATGGTAGCAGGCTGGGGAGTGCGATGTGGCGCCAGGCCCACCCTATCGCCGTGCCTGATCGGATTGACATTCTGGCCAGGCCCAGTGGTCCCCATAGCCATACCACAGGCCTGGTGTGGCGGGTTGGGTGATAGGGCTCGGCGGCGGTGCGTCTTGGGGCCGGGTTGCATCCGAACAGGGGGGCATGGTAGCAGGCTGGGGCGCGCGATGTGGCGCCAGGCCCACCCTATCGCCGTGCCTGATCGGATTGACATTCTGGCCAGGCCCAGTGGTCCCCATAGCCATACCACAGGCCTGGTGTGGCGGGTTGGGTGATAGGGCTCGGCGGCGGTGCGACGTGGGGCCGGGTTGCATCCGAACAGGGGGGCATGGTAGCAGGCTGGGGCGTGCTCGTCTTTCTAGGCCCTAGGCCCTAGTAGCAGGCTGGGGCGTGCTCGTCTTTCTGGCCTGGAACGTCGCGCATAATTTACTTCCAAGGTAATATAGTGTTTTGCCTGAAAGGCAGATCGTTCCGGATCGTTTTATGCGAGCGAAATGGAACGAGTCCACTCCAGGCAACGTTCTCCCGATCATTCCCGTCGGAAAGCTGGAATGTTTTATACTTTAATGCTCCATCGCATTACGGCCGTCGACGCTCTCTGCCTCATTGGAATGTTTTGACAATTGCACGCTGGACCATTCTGCCGACAAATGCCTTCACCATCAACCGCTGCAGCAGCTTTAGCAACAAATTGTAGATGATATATTAACAAAACGGTTTAAAGAGGATTGGTAGGGGTGCGACGGCGTGGCAGCTAGGTTTTGCTAGGACATAGGCAGCCGAAACGGCGAAATGAATTAAAATTATTGTAAGATGGAATATATACTCGTTGAGTTGTAAAGGACTGAGGCGCTGGGCTTCTTCCACAACCGTTGTGGAAGTGCATCTTCCACACCATTTGTGGACGTACGTCTACTGGGTGAGCTCCCCCTCACCATGCTTGCTTGCCCGCGCGCATACGCAATCGATTGTACGACGCGGACGGTGGTTAGTTCGCGAACAGCCACTGAACGCATCGCACATTTGTCCAGCAGGAAGCACGTGCCCCATGAAGAGTCAGGGCAGCGGGACCCCGCTTGACCCTACAACCCACATGACCCTACACTCCACATTACCCTACACCCCACATGACCCTACCCCCCACAGGACCGCACCTTCAAAACCTCACTCGCATCTGCTGCTGCTGCTGCTGCACCGTCTGTCCGCAACAAGTCCCGTCTCCTTTGCGTCACGAGGTGAGGGGGCTGCGGCTGCCACCGACGACCCACGGGCCCACTGCAACATCATGAGCAGTACATGCCCAACCGTACGTCAAGCCCGACATACGTCAACCTCCCTGATCCCGGAGAAGCCAGCAGAACAAGCGCCTCGACACTTCCACGAACAAGATCAGTTTGGCATATGTCTCGATGGACTTCGCCAGCGGTTCGTTGCGGGAAACGTGCACGATGGTCACTGCCAACAGCCCCAACAAGAGGAGCCTCGGGATCAGGACGAGGGGCATCGCCGTGAGCCTCATTTGGAGCGTGATAACCTCTTGCTGCTGCTGGCGGCCGCCTGCGGAACATATCCAATGGGCTCCCGGTTAATGTGAACTCGAACAGAATAATGCATGGAGAGCGGACGCATGGCATAGAGAGCTGAGGCATAGAGAGGGGAGGCATGGAGAGCGGATGGATGTCGATCCGCCTCAGGGACGCACAGTGCTTGGAGGCGGGGTTGCCGTTCAGTGCCATCAATACGCCCGGGGTGGATGCGCCGATGGGCAGGCGACCACGCGGCTGCAGACCCGGCTGCTGCTGCGGCCGCCTCAGAAGAGGCCTCCGTCGCCGACCCGACTTCAGCACAGTAAATTAAATTGCATACGGACGCTGGTACCCATCCTTTTTCCTTCACAAGGCGGACCCTTGTACGTGCGTCCCTCACACCAGCGGAAAGACATGACCCACGCACAATAAGCTTCGGCTGTTGCCGATGGCTGTCACCGATGACCCACCGGGTCCGCTGTAATAACATTCTTTAATCATAACACGGTAATCGGCCCTCATCGGCAAGCACTCACGAGACTGCCCTTGCGGCGAGGGAACTTTGGCCTCTGCCTCCGTCTCCGCGTTGTGCAATTCCGCCTGCGCCTGCTGCGCCTTCACCTTGTGCGTCTTCGCCTCGGCCAACCTGCTCCATACAGGCAAGGCTGCATCGTCAGCGAAGTCTTTCCGCTAAAGAAAAACAGCGAAACGTAGCGGTCCGCTACAAACACAGCTGAAGGACACAGCTGAAGAACACAACTGCAGGACACAGCTGCAGAACACAGACGCGTGACGTGCGTGAAGCGCGTCAGCAGCTCGTGTGTCCATTCTCTTGAGCTTGAGCGTGCTTGAGCTCACCTACTTGTCGGTTGTGAGCGCAGAGATTTGCCCAACGACAGATTTGTGAAGCAGACAAAATGAAATCGTCCTGCTGTCACCGAGTCAGCGCTGTGACGCGGAACAACCTGTCTTAAAAACAGCATGGGGGACGGTTGATGTATGAACGTGAGTCCCTCGTCCAAAGCAGGCTGGGCCCAACGCTGCAATCCAGCACATGTAAATTCAGATAAGTCACTTCAGGAATATATTGTTGAACATCTAAGTTACCTAACTATCTTCATCCCTCGGGCAAGCTTGCGTCGGTAACGGCCCCGAGAAGTCGGCAGGTCGCCATGCCAGTCGAACCTTGTGACAGTTGCACTAGTACTAGCAAAATATGCCAATTTGATATATTATAACATGTATGTTACCAACAAGCCGCAGACGCAGTGCGGCACTAGGCACACCCTCCTGCGCGCCGCGCCGTGCTGCATTCGGCCCGATTCAGCGCGTCGTAACCCTTCGAGCGGTGCGGAGCCCCCTCGCGCAACAATAACCCAAATCGCTTACAAAAATATGAGTCAGGACATGCGCCTTCGCCCGGGCCCACGTGTGCTTGCTTTGAGCAACAAGGCTCGCATTCGGGAGCCGGTGCTGCCAAACAAGTGCGGCCACGACATCCCTCCCAGCGGCATTCACAAGCCACCCAGTGTCGCGGCGACGGAAGGCGCGGTGCGGTCGCAGAGGTCGGCGACGGAAGGCGCGATGCGGTCGCAGAGGTCGGCGACGGAAGGCGCGATGCGGTCGCAGAGGTCGGCGACGGAAGGCGCGGTGCGGTCGCAGAGGTCGGCGACGGAAGGCGCGGTGCGGTCGCAGAGGTCGGCGACGGAAGACGCGGTGCGGTCGCAGAGGTCGGCGACGGAAGGCGCGGTGCGGTCGCAGAGGTCGGCGACGGAAGGCGCGGTGCGGTCGCAGAGGTCGCAGTGTAGCCCATGCTTTCCTGCTCCGGCTTCCCGGCTCCGGCTTCCCAGTCTGTTAAGGAAACTCGAGGAGTGCGAAGGGTTCCGCCGTTATCACGCAGTCGGGTACCCCTCCCAACGGCTCCTCATGTCACCTGATCGTGGCCAGCAACACCTACCTGTAACGCCCTGCCATGCTGACTCCGATATCGATATGAGATATGATGTTATCAATGATGTTACGGTGGACCTATTCGAGATGTATGTCGGTGGCGTGCGTGTTGGCCTGATACAGCATACCGCAATGTCAACATGGCCGGGCCAACCATGAGCACGGATGTGTTTGCTGCTGCTGGCCGCTGGCTCCTGCTCACACGCCTGCTGTGGGATCTGGTGACGTGCAGTTGCCGCCTTCCATCCAGTGCCGCTATCTTCCAAAACGGGGAAATAGAAATCCGCAGGTTTCCGGCCTGTCGCCAGTAGCCAAAAATCTTTGGCAGGGCAGATTTTGGGGGCCTTCCTAGGTGCCAGGAAATGAAAACCTCGGGGCAGGACGGGAAATATTTCTGCGTGTTTCGACAGCACGGTGACTGCTACCACAGCTACGACAGGGATTCTCAGGGGTGAAGCACGCTTTCCTGGCGTCGCGGATGCATATGGGGGGAGGGTAACCAGGAGTCACCGGGACACGGCATCAGAGTGTGTTTTGGCGGTAGACAGGTGTACGACGCAGGAATTGCCCCTGCGCCTGCAGATTTCCAGGCCCTTTTGGTAGTCTGGAAAATAGTTGGCAGGGCAGATTTCCGGCTCCCTACAGCGTAAAATAAATGAAATCTCGCAGGTTTTCTGGGGGTCCGTGAAATGGAAAAATTCCGGGGTTTGGGCCCGTAAATATTTATTTTATTTAAGATAGCATCACTGCTTCCATCGCCCCCAGAGCTCCTCCAGCCGCCGCAACCGGGGTTCGGGAAGTCACACCCCAAACTAACCCCAGCGGCCCCCGTGTCGGTTCAACATTCTGCGAATCACCTGCTGTCGGGATGCTGTTCTGATGAGCTCAAGACTTGATTGGTTTCAGGCCAGGTTTTGCAGCCCATGGCCTCAATTGATAGGCCCACCAGCCTTGACCCACCAGCCTCGATGCCAGAGGAATGAAACTACGCCGTCCATTGTCGCGGTGGACATGAGCCGTGCGGCTGCCGGTCGCAACTGGACGCGCCTTCCAAAACCACGCCCGTCACCTTGACAAACCTTCAGCCGTGCCTCGCAGACTTCCACGAAACATTGTTGGATGCTGCCTACGACGAAGGGTCACATGGCGCAGCATCCGGCAGGGGGCTACCAAGTCGCCAAGCAGGATTTGCACGCCCCGGCGGCCTGGACAGGCCAATTGGGCGCAACTACTCAGCGTTGGGTGATGGGATATTATTGCGGGGAAGTTGGCGCGATGCACTCAGCAGCCCCAGGGCGCGTGGCGTGGGCAGCCAGCAAGCAGCACCAGAGTGTGCGCAAAGGTCGGAGAAATCATCAATGCCTGGTGCATAAGTTGTACAGGCCTATTAAAGAACACAGGTCCAAGTTTCGGAGCGGTCGAAGGACTCTAGGAGTTCAGTTCGTACGGAAGTTGGATTGACCAGGATTGTGTGCCTGAGGTTCTATACTTCTAAGACATTGAAAGTGCCCACGCGTCTAACATGCTAGAAGTTAAACTTCTTATTCCTTCCGTCCCTTGATAACGAACAATCATGCATTCTTGCACGCATTTGATTTCCATTTAACATTGTTATGGATACCATTGAACAACTCCTGCAAAGGGGCCAGGCCGCTCAAGGCGGTGGAGGCACGCAGGTAGTGCGTCTTCAATACCTACATTTCTTCCGTCGTGATTTCGGGTGACCCACATTTACGTTCATACTTCCCAGGCACTCTTGTCTGCGCCGGAAGCGGAACACATTATCTCCCAACTTGCTGCGCTGACCATCGAGGAGGTTCGTCACGGCGGTGTGGCATTACCTCGTCAGCATACACGTGGACAACGTGTTTTTCGAATGGTTGCCTCCGATTAGTCGGAGCGGAGATCCGGTAGTTCCACACCACCGATGCTTCTTTAACGAGCAACGTCCAACCGAAGTGCAGCGTACCTGTTTCGGAAAGATTCGAAATGAATGTGTTCATGCGTATGTGATGCTCTCGTAGCATTAGTAGGATGTAGCGGCCGCTTGACATCTCCGCCTAAACCGAAGCTCATGGCCGTGGATAGGCCGTGCAGGCGGTCTCTTGGAGCCGGTCTCCATCCGAACCACACCCCACCTCACGATCCTCCCTTGCCCTTCAGGTCGGCGGCCCCAAATGGAACACGCAGCACGAATGGATCGAGCGCCTAAACCTCCAGGTACGCAGCAGCAGCGTGTCCCACCGATTTACCTGCGTAGCCCCATGCGGGGTTCCTGGAGCTTGGGCCAGCGCTGCTGCTGCTGCCGCCGCCGCCGCCGCCTCATTAGCAGCAGCAGCAGCAGCAGCGGCAGGGGCAACCCGCGAGGGCACAGCAGTGTGCTGTCCGGTAGCAGCAGCGATGGCAGTCCGGGATGGCTGAACCGGGATGGACGATGGACACGACCGCAAGCGGCAATCCAGGGAGGGAACCGTCAGAAACTTCGGGGGCGCACGGGCAGCTGTGGGGGCCAGGGGCTGCGCGGTCGCCGCTACCCCCCACCCCCTGCGGCCGCCGTCGGGACGAGGGAGGGTCGTGCGCCGGGGGGGCTACGTGGGGACTACGTGAAACGGGCCCAGAACGATTCCGGCACATGTCCAGCGCTCGGGACGTCTGGAGGAGTGGGTTGTGGACCAGGTGGACTCCGCTCCTGGTGGACTTGGCGGACGCAAGGGAGGACCCTCCAGGGAGGATCAGTCCAACGCCCCTCCCACCGCTGCCTCACCGTCGCCAGCACGCCTACACCTGCTTTTACCCTCCATCCGTCGTTGAGTCTCCCGATCCAATGCGTCCCGCCCCACCCCGCCCCACCGCACCACACGGCAGCACCCAGATCACCGTCTAATGTCCCATATCCCAATGTCCCATATCCCTCCCCACCCACAACCCAACCGCGTCCCACACCCCACACCATACCCCCTAATCTACACCCCCACCCCACCTCACCTCCACACCCCACACCACAACCCCACCTCCGGGTCCTCCAGGCCCACTACAACGCGGTGATGCACAGCGATGAGTTTGTGGTGGAGCTGCTCGTGTCGCTGGACAAGATGCCGGTGGGGGGGGGATGGGGGGGGAGGAAGGGGGAAAGCCGGGTAGCGGTGTGGGTGGGTGTGATGGGGGGGGAGGGGCGTCCGTTGGGAAGAAGGGGGAAGCCGGGTGGGGGGGTGGTTAGGAGGGTGGGTGGTTAGGGTGGTGCTGGGAAGGGGGAAAGCCGGGTAGCTGAAACCCGGTGCGGGTGGAGGCGGGGTGCTGAAGCCCCTTCCCGACCAGTTCGGGCCGTGCCGCCACAAGCTGTGGTTGCGGCGCTGACTCAGCCGGCCCCGCGGCTGCGCCCTGCCCCACCACAAGCCTTCCCTCCTCGCCTCAGCGGTGTGGGTCAGACCCCTCTCCGGCAGTCAGCAGCGCGGCCCATGCGTAACGACATCGTGTACTTATTGTCACGCACAACCGCCGCCCGACCCGATCTGAGATCTGAACCGAACAACGCGTCGCGCCCATGGCTTCAGGCGTTTGCGCGCCCCCCCTGCCCCCTCCCCCTCCCCGCGCTGCCCTCCCGCCTCCCCGTCAGGTGCTGGTCCACGACCTGCTCGTGATCGAGGCCTGGAAGCAGTTCGTGTACCCGCTGCTGGCGCCCCACCTGGCCGAGCAAGTGGACTCGGTCACCGCCTACCTGCTGCTCTACCACGAGGTCACGGTGGCCAACCTGCTGCAGGTGGGGGGGCCCGATAAAAGGGGACCGATGGAAGGTAAGGGCGGCGGCGGGTGGGAGTTATAGAAAGCTGAGAGCAGCCCAGACTCGCCCGCCTGCACCAGGTGTCTCATTCCGTACGGTGCTGCCTCCGCCGCTTTCCCTCCCCTGGCCCCCTGCCCCCGTGGCTGACCGACCCAGGTGACCTTGTACCACTCCAACGCCGTCGAGTCCCTGCCGGAGGACTATGCGTTGGAGCTGGCTGACTGGTGCTATCGGAAGCTGACGCGCCTCAATACGGAGGAGGGCCGTCGGATGGCGGAGCCCAAGGGTGCGTGTGGGGGTGCGTGTGAGGGTGAGGGTGAGGGTGCGTGTGAGGGTGCGTGTGAGGGTGAGGGTGCGTGTGAGGGTGAGGGTGAGGGTGCGTGTGAGGGTGAGGGTGAGGGTGCCTTGCAGGGTGGGTGGACGGGTGGCAGGCGGGTTAAAAAGAAACAGGCGGGAGCAGGCGGGTACGGTGGGTGTGTGGACGGGGGTGGCGGGGCTCTGTGTGGTGGGCGGGCGTTCGACGAGGCACAGGTTCGGACACTGATGGTGAAAGCCGCCGACACAGACGGCGGATGAGGCGGTCGGGGCGGCTGTGTGGAGGTACGTGGTGGTGGTGGTGGTGGTGGTGATGCGGGAGCACAGCAGGGAGGAAGGTCCAGGAAACTGGCGGATGTACGGAAGCTCCAGGGAAGAGGGGGAGAGGAGGACGGCCGGGTGGTATTGCTCCGGCGACTCTGGAAGAGGGAAGTGCGACCCATGGGCCACACATGGCCCGTGGGTCAGACGGCTCGTGGCCGCGTCGGCATGCGCGACGCTTGAACGATCGCCGCGACGGGGGCCTCCGCCCAGGCCCCTGCGACCCATGGGTCCGTCTTCCCTTCCGCCCTTCCCCCCTCCCCCCCCTGGACGACCTCGGACCACTGCGTTGCCGCAGAGCACAGCGCGGAGGAGCTGCTCAAGATGAGCCGGTTGGAGGAGCAGGAGGAGAAGCGGCGGGAGCTGGAGTTCAGCGTCATGATGTGCAGCCTGGCGATCCTGCGGTGAGGCACAGGGACAGGGACAGGGACAGGGACAGGGGAGGTCAAGGACAATGGCAGGCATGTTTAGACTGCGCTGCTGCCCGAGCAAATAACCGATTCAGACAGGGAGGATGGAGCAACGACGTCCCCCCTTCCTCCCTGTCTTGATTCGCATGGGGGGGCCGGGGGGGGGCAGCCGCCGCCGGAAGGGCGGCCAGTGCGCCGGGCGAATGGGCGGATCGGTCAGGCCGACGGGCGGGTAGGCCGGGCGGGTGGGTCGGGCGGGTGGATCGGGGGGTTGCTGGCAGGGGGGCATGTGCATGGGAGGGCGCGGTGGACGTCCTTGGGATCGGGCGGAGGGAAATTTTTCCTATATCCCTCCCCCCCATTCCCTCCCTCCCTATATGTCTACCCATTTACTATATCCCTCCCTCCCTCTCTATATGTCTGCCAATTTCCCATACCCCCTTCCCTCCCTCCCTCCCTCCTCCCCCTTCCCTCCCTCCCTCCCTCAGCTACCTGACGGACGGTCTGGCCCAGATGCCCATGGGCGCCCTGAGCCGCCTGGTGTCCACCAACGACACCCTCATGGGGCTGCTGCCGCTGCTGGACCGACCCCCCTGGGTCCGCACCCGGGTGCCGCCCCCGGGTGCTGGGCAGGCCGGCGGGGGGCGGCCCGTGCTGGAGAAGTGGGCGGGCAACAAGTGGGCGGTGGTGCCGCCGGCGGACAGGCTCAAGATCACGCAGACGGACGGCCAGGTGGGTGTGTGATTTGGGGGGGGGGAGAGGGTGCATTGGGGCCGTGTTGGGGTGCGTGGGGTGGGGTGGGGATGAAACGATGATTTTTGCCCAGGGCGGGGGGGGGATGCCTAGGGGAGGAGGTTGTGGGGCGGGGGGGGGGGGTTGTGGTGTGTTGGGCGGACGTTGCTCACGCGCATTGTGATGCAAGGACCCTTGCCGTCAAGGGTGCACCCCTGCTCCCTGTGCTATTTACTTCTTCACTGACCCTGGTCTTGCCGCCCTCCTCCCGGCCCCCATCGGCATTTGCTCTGGCACCAGTGCAGTATAGACATGTCAACCAATTTCCTGCCCTCCTCCCGGCTCCCACCCCCTCCCCGCTCCTCATGTCCCCTCCCACCCACCCCCTCCCCGCTCCTCATGTCCCCTCGCACCCGCCCCCTCCTCCCCCCCCACCCCCATGTTCGGCGTCAGGTGTGGCTGGCGGTGACCAACCTGCTTGTGGACCCCCGGTGCCGTGCCAAGTACGGCATGGACGAGTACCGGCGGGAGCGCATCCTGGGCCTCAAGCGCCACCTCAACGAGCTCATGTTCGACCAGGTGGGGATACACTGGGGTGGGGTGGGGAGACCTGGGGTGGGGTGGGGTGGGGTGGGGTGGGGTGATGAGGTGGTTGGTGTGATGAGGTGATGAGGTGGTTGGTGTGATGAGGTGATGAGGTGGTTGGTGTGATGAGGTGATGAGGTGGTTGTGATGAGGTGATGAGGTGGTTGGTGTTGGATGGTTTGGGGCGGCGTGGGTTGGGATGGGGGCCTCGGTCTAGTGGAGGTGATGCTGCTGGGATCAGGAGGGGTTGAAGATTGGGATTTGGTGGGTTGGTGCGGCGTGGGGTGGGGCGGGACCCGAGCGAATCCAAACTAGAATTAACACTGCCGCAGGCCACCATGATGAAAGGACTGGGTGGGGCAGAATAATCACGGTAAACGTGCTGAGCTGGCCCGGATGGGGATGCGGACGGGGATGGGGTGCGGGATGGGGGCGGGGATCGGGGGATGTGGAGCGACGGAGCGGGCTCAGACGGGGTGCATCTGCACCACCGGAATGTGCGGCCCCGCGGCAGCGCCCCGTGACAGTCTGAACACGGGGCCCCTTAACCTTCGTGGCCGTCCACGGCGCACCTGGGCCCGTCCGCCTAGGCCACGCTCCACGATTTACCGGACATTTGCTCTGGCAGTCTGCGCAGTTCGAATACGTCTACCACCAATTTCCTGTTTGCCCTCTTCCCCTGCCTTGGCCTATCTTTTTTAACTCCTGCAGCTTCCTGTGCTCAAGGACCTCCAGAGGGTGATCGATGAGCTAGCACTCGGGGTGCTGCCGGACCAGGTGGGTTGGGTGGTCGGGTGCGGCTGGTTGGTGGTTGGACGCGATCGGTTGGGCACGGTTGGTGGGCAACGCATCGGCCTGAGCGGCGGGTTGGTTGATGCCGAGCGCACGTGCTACTGCGCCCCCCCGGGTGGGAATGAGCCGCAGGGCGGTCCCCCGCCGTACTACTGAAGATACACAGGCACACAGACACACACACACACTCACACCTGGTTTGGTTCGGGCGGGCCTCTTCCACAAACACACACCCGCCGCTAGCCCGCCACATCAGTTGTTTGGCGCGCTGGCGTTTTCCAGCCTTGGGGCTTTTGTCCCTGCCGCGACACGCGCACTTCTGCCCTGTCCACCCACCAAACACATTAACAACTCCGATTCACATGGATTTTTGTCGATGTCCGATGTCCCCTCCATCCCCCTCCATTTGCCCGCCCACCGCTGTTCCCCGCAGGGCGGCGCGGGCAGGTCGGGCGCGCTCATCCTGGAGGCGGTACCCGTGGTGAGGGACGCGCTGCTGCGCGGCCGCAACTGGCGGGAGGTGGCGGAGCGGGCCAAGCGGGAGCACTTTGGGCCGGAGGCGCGACGGATGGCGCAGGAGCGGGTGGAGGCGATGCTCAAGGTGCGGCTGGGCGGGGGGTGGGGGGCTGGGCGCGGGGTTGTCGGCCCTCGGGCGGGTCGGTATCGCCGGATAAGGAAGGGTCCATGCGCCGTGCTCCGGGGGCGGCCTGGGGCCGGGGTTGCCGGACCTAGGGGTCCGTCGATGCTCGGTATCGCCGGACCTGGCCGGACGACAATCCTTGTGAAGCCGGGTTTTCAAGTTTCGCAAAAGCGCGCGAATTCAAAATGTTCCGAGCTCACAGGTCAGGCTGGCCTCGCGGGGTCCTGTCCGGCGGACATCTGCGATGCTTCGCCGCCACCCTCACGTATACTGTGCCGTGCCGTGCCGTGCCGTGCTGTGCTGTGCTGTGTCGTACTGCAGCACCTGGATTTCCTGTGTGAGCTGGAGCCGGAGACTCCGGCCGGGCCCGCCGGATCCCAAGCCGCCGCGGCGTCCGCCGCCGGGCCGGCGGCGCCGGTCAAAGTCAGCACGTGGCGGAAGGTACGGCAGCAGTACAGCGGGTTGGCGCTCGTGTACCAAAGGACACGATGTAGTGTAACACCTCCTGAAGCTCACTTTTTGAACACCTACCTGAGAACACCTTTCATTGTGAAGTGTGAATGCATGCGTGCATGCATTGACCTGATGGGACTTACGGCGACACACCCGCTGTCTCATCACCGACCCACGCCCGCCGTACTGCTGTGCTAGCTCCCCGGTCTCCTCAGGCTCCCGACCCGCATAATCACCCAACGCTCTCTGGTGGCGGTTGCAGGTGCACGACAGCGGCGTGTACGAAGCCTGGTACGACTTCTCGATGGAGGTGGACGACAGTCGTCCGCCGGAGCCCGTGGAGGTGGCGGCAGGACCCAGCGGCGGCGGCGGCGCCGCCGCCGCCGCACCGGCGGTGCACGGGCTGCGGTACCGCCTCAGGCCGTTGGACGTTGACAGCACACGGCCGTTACCGGCCAACGGAAAGGCAAGGAGGCTGTTAACCGCAACTGCGGAGGGAACCCTGGCCACCCTGCGCGCGTCCTGATCGGTTGTCTGTGTCGTATTGTGCCGTACGAGAGCGATGGAGCGATGTTGTACATCGTACTGTACGATATGTCATGTGGGTCACGGAGCACCCTGCCTTCTTGCCCCAACGTCCCCGCAGGCGGTTGTTCGTTGGGGCTCACTGGTTTCGGAGGCGTTGCTCCAACTGCCGGAGCTGCCCACCCGGGACAGCGCGGAGGGGGCGGCGGTGCTGTGGGTCACCGTGGGACTGTTGGCGGTGGACGGCCTCGTACTGCAGGTGGGTTTCGTTCGTACGACTGCCGTACTGCTTTTATGCGTGCCGCAGCTGGGTCGGTCGGTACGGAGACACGGTGGGGCCCCGGCGCGCCCGCCGCGCCGGGGCTGTGCTGCGCTGCTGCCTGGGGAGGGGGGGGAGCAGCGGGGAAGGACGAAGAGCTCAGGCAACACGAGGTTGTGTCACAGGTGGGGGCACAGGTGCGTCGGACGCTGTGTAGTCACCTGCAATGGCCAGTCCGTGATCCGTCCATCCCTTCCCTGGCTATGCGCGCCGGCCTCTTGCCTGACCCCCCCTTCCTCCGCCGCGTCCCCACCCTCGCGCCCGGATGGATCCGGATCCGGATTTTGCAGGTGAAGCTGAAGAAGGCGCCAAAGGTGGGCGTTGGGCGGTGTTGGGCGGGCGGTGTTCGGGATCCGGGTCTGGATGAATGCTTGCCGGGTTGGCGGAATGCTGGGGCTTGGCGTCCCGACACCCGTGTCAGGGGGGCAGAGGTACGAGGTTAGTACGACCACAGCGCTTGGGAGTCATGCCTTACATGGGGGAACCCTGGGGGCATGGCGACAATGTCGAGCGCCTTGCGAGTGGAATGGACAGTTAAACGACCGGTACTGGGGAACCCCCAAACAGCGAAGAAACCCAGTGGGACAGCTGTTTGATGCAACCGCATATGCTTGGAAGATGCCGCCTGTCCGTGAACGTTGCGTTGCCGTACTCTCGTACAGGCTTAGTCAGGCGACGTTGTCCCTCTTATAAGGATATTCCCGGCTCGACCCGACCCTGGTCCGTTGTGTCGTTCTGTACGGTGGTGTACGACAGCCGAAGGAGCGCGACCGCGTGGCGGGTGTGTGGTACGCCTACCACCCAGTGGCGGGCGCTCTCACAGTGCTCCGAGACCACGTCGAATCCGCCGCGGCGAGCTCCAATAAGGCAGACGCCGCGGGGAGAGGCGGCGCGGCAGCGGCGGCGGCCAAGGGCGGCAGCACTCGACCTCTGGTGCAGGTCATCTCACAAACGACGGCGGCGGGAGCGACAGCACGGAAGGCCGCGGATTCAGCACCCGCACCCGCACCCGCATCGGCGGCGGCAAAGTCAGGGGCCGGCGCCGCCGCTGTGGCGTCACCGTCGTCAGCGACTGCCGGAACCGCCGCGCCGGCGGCGGAGCCGACGGCCGCTCCGAACGGCGGCGCTGGAGGAGTGGTGGCGCCGGAGCAACCGCCGGAGCCGCAGCCGGCGGCGGCATCTCCTGGCGGTGCCGTACCGCAGCCCGTCACGACGGCTGCCGTACCTGCGGCAGCAGCAGCAATCGCTTCGGCGGCGAAAACTGAGGCTGGTGTAGCACAGGCACAGGCGGCCCGGGAGCCGGCGGACTCGCCGGCTGTTGCGGCGGCTCAATCCCAGCACCGGCCGCCAGCGCCATCACCGCCGCCGGGGCAGTCGTCCGAGCCGGTGCCGACCGGGAAGGAAGAGGAACAGCAGGAAGAGGAGGGCCCTGGGCTCGACGATCCAGAGTGATACCATTTGGGTCAGTGCGTGAGCGATGTAGCGGACGCCATTCATTCATTTGAGGGTCCGGGTTCCTATGAGAAACCCTGAGATACCCGCTTTTGTGCTTTCGCGTCCTGGCGGTATGCGGGGAGCGCATGCACATAATTCTTCGTCTTCCGCACTGGCAATTTCCATTAAGTAAAATGTTGTTTTCCGAAGGTGACCGGTCACGGATATTTTGTGTCGTCTGCTGCGCCTGCTGCCGCGGGCAGTGCGGACTAGACCTCCCCGCGAGTTGGGGCCTGTAAACATAAAAAACATTTCAGCGCACATCCTCTCTTCTCACGTCGACTTTACCACGTTTGCACCGACAGGAACCTCAGGGTACGGCCGCGGTCCCGTTCAAACTACATGTGAACTGTCCCTACGCGCCTTACGTTCCGTCATGGACAATGGTCAGGAGAGGGTTTGTGTGATGCAGTTTATGCTCATATTTGCTGTAGCTGTAAAACGGTGGCAAAGCACGAAAACAAAAGGTCGCGACCTGTACGACAAGCCCACATCCTTGGCGGGAGATCTCGACAGCCACAGCGCAGTACCCGCGCCCTCTGTCCCACAACGGCTGCTCTATCTCCAGCTCGCGTACATGAGCTGGAATACATAGCAGCTCAAGATGTGCATGACTGAACTCGAGTCCAATCACGCTTCGCCCGCAAATTCACGCAGCATCCCTCAGCATCCCAAGTTCCCAACAGGTTAAGAAGTAACAAAGGCGATTGCCCTTGGTAGCTACCAGCGGGACCGCTGCCCTCTCGGATAGGCATACTTCCTCAGGATCCTGACGCAAACCTGGAGTTCCCTCATCCTCCAGATCCTTGATAGCTTGAAATGCGGGGAACGCACCCAGCTGGCGCAAGGCCGGCCGGGCACCGCGGCGTCAGTCAGGCGCCGCGGAATCAACAGGCCGGCTCGGCTGCGCCAGAGCTGGCTGCGCTGCTTTCGGACCAGCAACAGCATCGTCAAACGCATCATCAAAACAAGCCGGAGCATCAGCAAAATCAGCAGCAAAATCAGCAGCAGCAGCCTCGTCTGCATTTCATGGCCGCAGCCCAAGCGCGATATGAGCGACCTCCTGGAGCAAACGCTGCATCCGCTGCAGCTGCAGCAGCTGCAGCAGCAGGACCACCGCCATCGCTGTCAACCGCAGCAGCAACAGCAGCCCCAGCCTCTCATCAGCACCACTGGGCAGCTGTCCCACCGCCCCCAGCGCGACCTTCTCCCCCTCCCGCTGCATCTGCCGCGACGGGGCAGCCGGCCGCGTCGTCTCGCCTGCCGCAGCAGCTGCTGCGTCGGGCACGTGAGCTGGCCGAGCAGCTGCTCTCGGTACGGCACTACGACGTGGAGGCACGGCCGGTGCGGCCACGGAAGCCGCGGCGCGCGTCGGCGCCGGTACACCCCACCACAGACACCAGCGCGCCGGCCGACGAGAGGACACAAGTAATAGACCTGGCTGACGTTAATGACGACGACGGCGACGACGACGACACCGGCGACGGCGATGTTGACGTCGATGTGATGGACCAGGACGTGTACGGCGAAGCCGGCCGGCGGCCGCCAGGCCGCCGGGACAGCAGTGTCCACGTCCCCGCCGCGCGTGGCGGCGCGGGCGGGGCCGCTGCCTCCGCGGGAGGAGCGTCGGAGGCGGACCTGGCGGACGATCTCACCGAGAAGCTCAAGTCGGCGTTGGCGGCGCTTCGCGCCGCCATGCCGCGGCCTGCGGCCGCGCCCGCGGCGGCGGCGGCGGCGGCGGCGGCACTCCACCCGGATGACGAGGGCGAGCTCTGGCGGGTCGCCGCCGCGCTTTGGAACCACGCCGTCGAACTGTCGAACCTCGAGGTGCTGAGGGCGGGCGGCGCCAGCCTCTCGGAGCGAATGCGCACCGACACGGCGGGCGCAGGCGCGGCGGCGGCGGCGGTGGGAGCCGGCGGCAAGGCCCCGGCGGCGAATAGCGCCCGGCGACACCGCGTCCTGACCCACATCGCCTGGGTACGGCACCTCGCTTGCGAGGCCGCCGCGCTGGTGCCCGTACAGCGACTCGCTGTCACGGCGCCGGTGCCGGCAGCAGGCGGTGGCGGCAACACGAGCGGCGCGGGGAGTGGCGGCGGCGGCGAGCCGCAACGTGTGGTGGAGAAGGCGCGCTGGCGGCTGACGTTCAGCTTCGCGGCGGGCAGGTCCTGGCTGCGTCTCGCGCAGCCCGAGAGCGCGGAGATGTGCCTGTCCCGAGGTGGGTCGGAAATGGGTCAGTGGTGGGTCGGTGGTGGGTCGGAAATGGGTCAATGGTGGGTCGGTGGTGGGTCGGAAATGGGTCACAGCTGGGCGATAGGTGTGTCGAGAGGTGGAGGTCAACGGACAAAAGAAGGATGAAGCGCGGAAACGAGGCCCCAGGGATGCCTGCCATGACGTACCTGACAGGGCACGTCTGGTACGTGGGTTCCGAAATGGGTCTGAAATGGATTGGCTGTTGGTGCATCACGACAGCGACTGGTACGGCACAGCGACTGGTACGGCAGCAACCGGGATGTGGGTCGAGACCCGAGACGAGGGTATTAGCGGAGAGATGGTATCAGGAAGGCGATCCCAGTGCATGGCATGATTTCCAAGTCAGGCCATCCTTAATAATAATCGATGTGGGTCAGGTCACGAGGTCAGGTCGAGGCCATCTGTCTTACTGTCCAGATTGGGTACAAATAAACGGACACCAGGATATCTTGGCCAGTTCGCCTTATCGGTTACGCAACTTTCGCGCATGCACTTGATATATGGATATAGGGTTTTACCATATCACACCAAGTAGCTCAGCCGTACATGTAAATCCCTATGACTGTTGCCATCGGTCGGGCCAACGGCGGCATGCGTCCTCTCCGCCCCGTTCCCGTGTCCTGCTTGCGCAGCCGCGGCGGTCGTACAGCTGCTGCTCGCCGTCGCGAAAGCGCCCGGACTGACCCGTGGGTACGCCGGCGGCGGCGGCGGTGGCGGCAGCAGCAGCGCCGCGGCTGGCGGCGGCGGTAACGCCCCCAGTACGGCAGCGCTGTCGTACCGCGATGTGGGTCTGAGCCCCTTGGATCGGGAGGAGCTGCTGCTGCAGGTGTTTGAGCTGCAGCTGACACGGACGCAAGTGCTGTGGCGCCTTGGGCAGGAGGTGAGGCGGCGGTTGGGCTGCTGCCGGGTGGCGGTTGGCGCTTGGAGGTCAACCGAAAATTACGTTCAGGGCGAACCCGGGTGTCACATGCCTGGCCCCAGGGGTGTCATACTCGCGGCAGTCAGCGCGCTGGAACCTGGGAGGAAAAAGGCGCGCCCACCACTTGCTCACCACGGTGTAATGCGGCCGCTGTGCCCGGTGCCCGTGATGTCGTACAGGCCCTCGCCAAGCAGACGCTGGCGGAGTGCTCGGCCATGGCGCGTGAGATGCAGGAGTCTAGGTGGGTGATGCAGTTGCGGTACGGCAGACCAGCGCCGTGCCGTACCGTGACCACTGGAGCATAGTACGTGCCGTATTTCTCCTGTTTTTTTCGCTTAAAATTCCCGGTTGACGGTTTCCTTTCCCCCTCCTGTCCAGGCCAGACCTCTCCTGTGTCCTAACGGGCTGGTTGGCTCAGGTGGGCGGTTGATTGGGTGGGTGGGTGGCAGTGGGTGGGTGCGTACATGGTTTCCCGGTCTGAGCCGGGGCTCAATCCAGGCAGGGGCTGGACTCTGAAGCCCGCGGTATGTAACGCATGAGCACTGTGCTGTAAATGAACAGCGCCGAGGGTAAGATGTTGCCGTGCTGGGTGGGCGATAAATGAATCAGCCTGCGACGTTGGCTGAATCGAAAATACCTTGGGAGTTATTGAAGGGTGGTTTGCCAGGGGTAGTTGCTAGTCACGCACTTGTGGCCGCTAATACCACTAGTATTGCAAACCAACCGCCAACTGTCAACCACCACAGACGCTACTCGACCACGCCGTTGACGTCGCCCTTGGCCGGCCCAACGGTACCTCCGCCGCCGGGCGCGGCAGCTCGGGCGGCGGCGCCGGCGGCGGCACCGTCGCTGCGTCGGATCGCGGACAGGGCTTCGGTCTGCTGGCACGCCACGGCAGCAACGGCGGTGGCGGCGGCGGTGGTGGCGGCGGTGGCGGCGGCGGCGGCATTCCGCCGGGGCGCGCCGACGGCGCCGGCGTGTACCTGCTGGACGATGAGGATGACGGGCTCGACGTTCCGGGAGTCGACGAGTACGACATGTACGGGGACACGTACGACGGAGCTGACGCAGAGCTCGACGGTGTGGGAGGGGGCGGCGGCATGCAGCTGGCCGATCCGGGGGAGGCGGTACCGCTGCTGGACCAGGTGTGTGTTTTGTTTTTGTTTGAAAGAAGTGGAGAAGACTCTACACGTCGGCTGCTGAGGACTGAAGCAGCAGTAGCAGTAGCAGTAACAGTATTCGTGAGCATTGCGTGGAGCAGTGGGCGATGCGGGGTTTCTTCAGAACATCAGAAGCATTGGTAGGACCCTCACAAGCGTCGGGGCACGGCAGTTGAACGGATGGCTATGGGTTCAAAGGGTTGCACGAAGGGCAACGACCAACAAGCGTTGGCGATGGGGTCTTAGAGGTTGCACAAATGCCAACTCCTGTCTACCATGACACCGCCCCAGCGCTCCCGGGAACGGATCCGATGATACCAACCGACGGCCAACCGCGCTTTCCTTTTCTTTAGAAACACCAGTCGACGCCCGTCCTTCGTTCGCCGTCCCTCGGCCGCGTCGCGTGCAGCTGTACGAGCTCGTCACTCATGCCGTACAGTGTCACCAGGCCAGCTGCGCCGAGCTGGAGACGGCCGGCGGCGGCGGTGGCGGCGGCGGTGGCGGCGAGTTGGATCCCGAGGCCATAGCCGCCCGGGAGGATGCCCTGGTGGACCTACGTGACCAGGTGGGGTCGGGAGGGGGCTCGGGCCGGGTCAGGAGGGGCTGGGTCGGGAGGGGCTGGGTCGGGAGGGGCTGGGTCAGGACTCAGGAGGGGAAAGACGTCCAGACATCCACGCCTCCGCACCTCCGCTGCACCGCCGCTGCACTTTTGGACCCTCCCCGCCTCAGGTTCTGATGTGGCTGGCCCTGTGCCACATGGGGACGGGGGACCCGGACGCCTGCCTGGCGTGTGTGGCGGCGCTCCGCCAGGCGGGCTCGGTGCTGGCGGAGGCGCCCGAGCTGGCGGCCCTGGAGATCAGGTAGGCACGTGAACCGGGGGGCGGGGGGCTGCGGATGGGGCGGGGTGGCTTTCGGGGGTTGGGGGTCAGAGCGCGCGGCTGGGCCGCCAGGAATCCATGGGCGACCGGGAGTACGGCGGGCGGTAACTGACTGGCCTGTTTTGGCAACCTTCAGGTGGCGCCAGAGACTCTTATCTCGAGTTGTTTGATTCCCCCCGCCGATTGTTCTGTACTGCATGCCCCGTACGACATGCCCGCACGGCATCTGTACGGCATCTGCAGGGCCCTCGCGTCATCTGGACCTCACTCGCCCGACGAACTCATCGCGGGGGCGGCGGCGCTGGCTTCGCGTGGCGACGCGGGTGTGGCGCTTGTGTGGGAGACGCTGGAGGCGCTTCTGAGTGACCCACGGGTCAGGACAGCGCCCGAGGTAAATACGAACGGATCGGCCCCCGGGTCGGGCGGGTCTCTTATCTAAGCTGCAGCTGTCTTTTGATGCTGCCCCGATTGCTGGGGCCGGCGATGCTGGGGCGGGTGATAATCATGGCCATCTGCGGTTCCCCGCCCTCTGCTGTTTTTGTTTAACGATGGGGCTCGTGATGGACATGCAACCGCGGTGCTCCTCTCTAAGGAGATGAGCTCCTCGCTTTCATCTGGCTGACTGGCTCTCGTCACCGCCGCTGGACACGCACCTCCGGGGCACATGCTCACGCACGTGATCCGTCGGGGCCTTCCGGTGTTCCGGAACCTCCTCAGCTTCAGGAACAAGGCCAGTGAGCCCTCGGGACCGGCCTTGCGGGGTCTCCTCAGCTTATGGAACAAGGCCAGTGATGGCGCGACGCGGTGCTGCGGCCGCCGGGCCTTACGTCGAGCGTCTTCGGGTTAGGACTTCGGAGCGCTGTCCGCCACCGCAAAAAAAACCTCGCGCGCCTCCCTCCTCCTCACCCTCGTCCTCCTCCTCCTCCTCCCCTTTCTCTGCCTCCTCTTTCCCTGCCTCCCCTTCCCCCTCCTCGCTCCTCGCTCCTCGTCGTCCTCGTCCTCACGCAGGCGCTCTGGCCCGCAGTGGCGGCGCTGCAGGCCCGGCACCCGCACGACGCCGCCTTCGCGCTCGATTTCCTGCAGTCCGTGTACGACATCCGTACGGCACCGGAGGTACGGACACTTTGGAATATGTTTCTGATTTTGAGGGGTGTGTTTGTATCGGCGGGGGACGAGGTGCGGGGGGCGGGGCGGAACGCACTGCGCGGCCTCCCGCCCTGGACGGTTGGTTGTGTCTTGACGCGTTGACGGAGATGTCAGCGAGCTGCCGGGTTGGCGGTTGGCGGTTGGCGGTTGCACACAACGGAGCGCCTGACATCCAACGGCCCAACCTGGATGGGGGGAGGTTGGGCGAGGACGAGGACACGAGGTCGTTAGACGTGGTAGTGCGAGGTCGTTAGACGTGGCAGTGCGAGGTCGTTAGACGTGGGGAAGCAGTGCGAGGTGTAGATAGCTGGGAGGGGTATCCATTCGGTCGGTCGGTCAGCGGTCCGTTAACGACTCGGACCCCAAGAGAGGGCCTCGTCTCGCTGATTTCATCCTCCTCGGCGTGTTCTTGCCTCCCCATTACTCGCCGACTCTTTGCCATGCATTAAGGGTCATCATTAAAGATCAGCATTGAAGATCGTCATCAATCTCATTCCAATTACCTTCGTCGCAGGCCGCTGGGGCGATTGCGGCGACGGCGACGTCGTTGGAGACGCTGGCCGCCGCGGACCGCCTGGCTCTCCAAGTCCTGGGACAGCCGCCGCCGCTGCCGCCACCGCCGCCGCCGCCGGCAGCGGTGGCGGAGCCTCCGGCAGCGGCGGTGGAACCCCTGGAGGCCGTACGGCGCCTTCGCGATCCGGGGCCGGCGACGATGCCTGATACTGCGGAGGGGCCTGAACTGCCGTCGCCGCCGCCGCCGCCGCCGTCCGCTGTCCAGCAGCAGCAGCGGCGGCGGCGGCGGGAGCAGCTGCGCCTTGCGGCCTGGGTGCTCCTTTGGAATAGAGGTGCGGCCTGGGGCGCTGTTGCGGGTTCGGGCTTCTGTAGCCCAGGCCACCACGCCCTGTGATAAGCCCTATTCACCACCACCACCACAGCCATCACCACCTCCAACACTACCACCGCGTTCCGCCCATCACCCTAACCCGCGTGCTGGGCGGTGGAGCCCCATTCCTCCGATGTGGCGGTAACCCCCCGATGTGGCTGCGGAACCCAGGCTGCGCCCACTTCGAGGGCCGCTCCTGGGCCGCTGCGCTGCGCTTCTTCACCGCCGCGTCCGCCTACGCGGCCACTCCAGGGGAGGCGGCCCGGGCGCACCAGACTCGGGCGGTGTGCTGCATGGCGCTGCAGGAACACGACCGGTGGGTCGCTTAGGGTCCCCCTGTCTGCGTCGCTGGTAGTGCTGCTGCTGCTACTGCTGCAGCTACTGCTGCTGTTGCTGCTGCTACGGGTGCTACCGGTGCTACCGGTGCTACGGGTGCTACGGGTGCTGCTAGTGCTACGGCTGTTGTGCTAATTTTATCTGGGTGTTTTATTTTATTGCAGCTGTAAACCCTGCATCACACAAGTAACTGATTCTGATCCTTGACTTGGTCGCTGCCACGGCATCACTTACATAATGCTCTGCCGCAACTGCTACTGCACTCGGCGCTGCTGCCTGATCAAAACTACCGACCTAACCGAATAATCCCCACTGACGGTTGACACAACTACCTGTACCTGTACCTGCCCATGGGGGCCTCGGGACCGCGACCCATCCTGCCGTAACATGTGGTACGGCATAGGGCTCTGGAGATGATCGAGGAGGCCTCGAAAGCGGCGGCGGCGGCGGCGGCGGTGGTGGCGGCGGCGCCGCCGCCGGGCGGCGACTCGACCCCGGGGCCTGCGGTCGCCGCCACCGTGCCAGTGGCTTCAGGTGGGCTGGTGGGGCTGGGGCTGGTGGGATCTCCACCAGAGCCGGAGAGCTGCCGTACACAGGCGACCAAGCAAGCGTGACTCGTACCACATACGCCTTCAATCAACATCAGCGATGACGGTATGGGCGTCGTCGCATCCACCCGCCGAAAGAGCAACGGTGTGGATTGTGGAGATAACGTTGCGTCTCCCCCGCGGTGATACCCTCCCTCCCTCCCTCCCTTTGCCCCCTCGCTCAGTCGTGTTCCTCCGCTTCAAGCTGCTGCTGGTGACGGGCGACGTGGAGGCCGCCCGGCGGCTGGCTCCGGAGCTGGCGGAGGCGGAGCGCACCTCGCCGGGAATGCTGGCGGTGGGTGGGTGGGTGTGTGGGTGCGCCGCGTCCTGCGTGGCCCCGCCCCACTCTTTCTTATTCGCCGTCGCTCTCCCGGGATTGGGCTGCGCCGGGTTGGAGGCGGTTGGAGGTGGTTTAAGGTGGTTGGAGGTGGTTGGAGGCGGGAGGGAAGGAATACCGCTCGGCTCCCTCTGCCACTTGGGGGTAACAGAATACGGTAGCGGAGGACTATGATGACGGCCGAGTCGGTGGGCCGCTGTCCCACTTCGTCGCTCCCCCTCTCGATGGGGGAGGCACCGTACAGCGGTGGTCGCGGCGGAACGGACCGCCGAGGTGCCGCGCACCGCATCTCTCGCTCGCTCGCTCGCTCGCTCGCTCGCTCGATCAGCTTGTCGAGGCGGGGCGGTAATCAGGGGACCGGACGGCCGACCGGCGACTGCGACCTCTGAAGCAAACACCTACGTCCGGGTTGTTGTGTGCGTGGACGTCTGACAGGCTGACCTGCCGAACCAGTTCCCCAAATCCCGATCGCGTCTCGCTGTCCTCACAACCCCACCTACCTTCTCCCGGCGCCCACCGTTGACAACCAACCTACAACCGCTAATTTTGCTCCAACCGCCGCCAACCGCCTACCTCCCAACCGTTCCGCCAACCATCCACCCAGATCGCCTGCCAGGAAGCCACCTCGGCTCGCGCCTGGCCCGCCGCCAAGCAGCTGCTGCTGCACATGCTGACGGCGGCGAGACAGGAGACCGATCGGGAGTTAGACCTGGTGCGACAGCGTAAACAAGAGGAACAGCAGCAGCAGAGAAAGCAGCTGCAGCAGAGAAAGCAAGCGCCGCGACCCATGGGACACGGATCTTCCTCGATCACCTCCAGGGAGGGCCCAGCCGAGGAGCAGATCGAGGTGCTGGACGAGCAGGAAGACGATGGCGGCGGCGGCGGCGGGGGCAACGGCGACGGTGATCGTGACGTCGACGGCGGCGGCGGCGGCGGTGATGGTGACGCGCAGGGTTTTGTCCGTACGATGCTGTCAGAGGGGCACATCCTGCGGGTCCTCATCCGCTGCGTCGAGGACGAAGCCAAACAAGGAGGAGGTCACCAGCAACCCCTGCAGCAGCAGCAGCCGGGGCAGCAGACGCGGCGGATGGCGGGCAAGCGGGCGGCGCCGGAGGCGCAGTCTCCGGGAGCTGGCAGTTGCGGCGGTGCTGACGGCGCGGGGACTGCGACGGCGTTGCTACAGCCGCCGCCGCCGCTGCCACCTTGGCGGCGCCACGAGGAGCTGTCCGGGTACTACGGCCAGGCGGCTGATCGGTTGGAGACGGTTGGTGTGCGGGCGTTCTTCCGCGGGGTATCGAGGACCGAGAACGGGCCCGGCGGCGGCGGCGGTGCCGCCGGCGGCGGCGAGCCGCCGCCGCACCCCAAGGGCATCTCGGAGCAGCTGGAGTGGTTCGCCTGGAACGCCTGGAACTGCGGCCTGGCGGCGGGCTCGGCGGCGGCGGCGGCGGCCGTGGGCGCAGCCGACTACGGCGCCGCCGTCGCCGTGGCCGCAGCGGCGCCGGGCGTCAGCGGACTGGATGCGGACGGCGAAGGCGGTGATCGGACGGGCGGCGATCACGAGGTCGCCGCCGCCGCCGTGGCGACGGGGTCCTCAACGCTGCGGAGCTGCTCGGGGCTCATGTCGGCGGCCGGGCGGCTGCTCAAGTGGCTGGAGCCGAGTGCGAGGGTCCTGGGGTGCCGTCGGGTGAGATGGCGGGCGGCAAGGCCCGTGGGTCGGCGGGCGGCCGGGCCCGTGGGTCGGCGGGAGCCTTGCGTTGTGGGGCTTATGGCCCTGGTGGCTGCCTGAGTTGTTGGGCTGGGGGGCAGGGTTGATTCATTGATTGACCTACTGCATCATGTAATACGTGCACACCCTGGCGGTTGCAGGATCCCACTGATGGCGGATGTCCCATTTTGCTGGTTGTAATGCCGTACACTGCCGTACAGATAGCCCTCGCCCTGGCGGCCGAGGCAGCGTTACAGCTGTACCTAACCAGCGGTAGCCCCCGCGACGGCCAGGGACCTCACGGCGGCGGCAGCGGCGGCGGCGGCGGCGGGGAGCAGCACCAGGCGTTGCAGGCGGCGGTGTGTGCTGTACGACAGGCCCGCGAGGCGGCGGACGCCGCCGCGGCGGCCGCGGCGGCGGCGGGTCGTCCGTCGCCGCCGGCGGATAGGTGCGACGCGCTGGTGACCACCACGGTGAGAGCACCCGGGCGGTGCGAACCACCGTAGTCCAGTCCTGACCCCCTGACCCTGACCCTCGCCAGTGATTTTGGTGTGTCTGGTACAATACGGTATCCTGGACCCTCCATCTCCAGACGCTCCCAGCGAGGTGCAAGATGAAGAGAATGTCACAGGGGAACCCAACAACAACGATTACGACGACGACGACGACGACGACGTGTGTTTGTGTGTCGCCGCAGGACCTGCGCCTCCTGCTGGCCCGCCGTGCACCCGCCGCCGAGCTGCTCGCCGCGCTGGAGGCCGCCCGCCGCCGCTTCCCGCCCGGCCCCACATGCCCGCTGACCGGCAGCAGCCTCCTCCCGATTGCAAAGGAGATCAACGCGCTGGCCAGCCGGCCTCAACCGGCCGCTGCTACTGCCGCGGCGGCGGCGGCGGCGGTGACTAAAGGAGCGGACGGGGCTGGGGACCCGGCGGCGCCGGAGGCAGAGCCGCACGACAGCGAGTACGGCAAGTACGAGGATTATCGGCCGGCGGCGGTGGCTGCGTACCAGCAGGCGCTGCAGCGGTTGACGGCAGCGGTCGACGTGGACTACGAGTTAGTGGCGGAGGTACGGCGACTGAGTGTTGGTGTGGGTTGGGCTTTGCCGTACATGACACGTCGGAGTTCACTGGGGTTCACCCGCAAGGGTTGGAATACGACCTGTGATCCATGCACGGACCATGCATTCGTTGCGTCCCCCAAACCCCTTTCCAGTCGATCCTATAACCCCTTTCTGCGGTTACCTCCCTGGATCGACTGACCAGGTGGTACGGCACCTCCTGGCGCTGGCCGGCGGCGACGACGCCACCCGACTGGCTGTGCTCCGGGAGCTGGCGGGGCTGCTGGCGGGCGCCGCCGCCGCCGCCGCCGCGGCGGCGCCCGGCGGTGACGCCGCCGCTGGCCCCGACGCAGCCCGGCGCCCGGGCGGCTGCTACCCCTCCCTGGAGATGGAGTCCCTGATCAGCAACACGTGGAACCGGGGCGCCCACCACGCGCGCTTCGGCAGGCGGGTACCGGAGCGCGTACGGCGCCTGTACGGCGGATGTCGTACACTGCCCCGTGCAGTGCTGGTCGGGGCTGCGAGTCGTGCGTGGGTGAGGGGTGTCCGTGTGCGTTTGTGTGTGTATGTGTGTATATGTTTTCTCTGGGCAATTCCCTGTGCGCCTCTGGTAAGGTAGTCCCCGGACGCTCCGCAGACTGAACCGCTCCGAAACCAACACATGAGTCATCAACTCATCATCCACCTCTCCCCGACTGTGTCTGCAGGCTGCAACTCGCTCTGGAGCACCTCCGTACGGCACTATCGCTGCTGTGCCATGCACCCCCCCTGGATCGATCTAACCGCCGGTGGATGACGGAGGAGGTGACGGCGATGGAGGCGCGGCTGGCGGCGCGGCGGGAAGGCCGCGGCGGCGGCGGCGGCGGTCCCGCCAGCGGTGCGAGGCCCGACGACGACGACGACAACAACGGCGAGAAGGGTTTCGACCCCCTGGCGGGTTGGACGCCCTGAGCCGGAATCCTGGAGATGTGTGCTAGCAACGTGTCTGCGTGCGTTGCAGTCGACCTGCAAATAAGGGTGGTGAACCCTCGTTGGTGCTTCGGCCCACTTTGATCAGCCCACGTGCGCGTGTTGCCGCGCCGCCGGCCGCTGAGGTACGGCAAGCGAATTGTCGTACCTGTCGTATGTTCATGAGCATGACCATGACCGATTCATGAGCATGACCGATTGCCAGCCATTGACGACGCGGTCCACCTATGTGTGTGTGTGTGCGGTGCTGGGCCCTGGGCGTTATGGCACTATGACGAGTTGACATGTGGCAGGCAGGTTGGTTAATGCTCTCCCGGGGTTGTTACCGTGCCCACCGAGAGAAAACACCTTAGGCGCCACGTCTGGGCACTGGGGTTGAAATGAAAAGAGATCTGAAACCCAGAGGGCACTGGGCTGAACGCGCATGTACGGGCTGCTCAGCCCCCCGACTGGCGGCCACGCGTACACGACACACGACGTGACGCCCCTGAAGCGGCGGCGATGCCCTGAAGCGTCTGTGCCGCCGCCGCCGCCGCGGGTGTGTCTGTGCAGTTTCTTTTTCACCGCTGCCGCCGCCGCATCTGGTCGGGCGCGGTCCTATCTTGCGCGGGAGGGGGTTAAAAAGAAGAACAGCCCGGGAGGGGAACTCATGAGTTATGACGGTGATGTCACATGAAGTTTTTCGCGCGCAGCTGGCATGGCGGGGCCCTTGATAAATAATACCCGCATCATACCCGCAGCACATGCGTGAATAAAGTCTGGTCGCACCCGCGTCTGCGCCACGGACTGCTACTGCCGGCACGTCGGCGCACGACCCCCTGCTGCTGCGAGGCAGCTTGCAGCCGGCAGCCGGCAGGCAGCGTGTATGCGTGTGTGCGTGAGCGGCGTTCAGCCCACGGCGCGCGCAAAGACGCGGACGAGCGTGGCTAGTGGGGTCCAGGGACGGAAAACGAATTATGGCCGACCGAATGGATCCCCCTTCGCCTTCCGCGCGCGCATATGTTGCTGCCCGTCAGCCTGGTTCCCGTGTCGGGGCCCGCGCCGCCCGCTTCGCTAAAATGAAAATTGACCATTACCACGGCCACCATCACTTTCACTACCACTGCACCACATCACCAGTTTCACCACCACCGCCTCCGCCGATGTCGTTGTCATGAGCGGCTCGCGGAGACACATGAGCGTTGGTGCGTGAGAATCGATGTACCACGTTTGCCGTATGATCTGGACCCAGGTCGTTTTTGACGGGGGCTGCTCGTCGCTTAACGCTCAGGGCTTGATGAACTCCGGGCGGACGGAGCCGATGTACGGCAGATTTCTGTACCGCTCCGCGTAGTCGATGCCGTACCCCACGATGAACTCGTCCGGGCACTGCATGCAAGAGGGCCATTCCGTGACGAGGCGCCGCGGGAGGGTAGGGTCACTGCCGCATGAATTGTCCTGTGCCGTACAACAGATGGTTTACCGTTGACAGATGGCCGTACTTTATAGACCACAACGGCACATTAAAGCTCAGGACCGGGATGTCCCCGGGTATGCCTACGGGGCGGTTCTGAACCCCGCGTTTTTCCAGCAACTATATATTCCCAAGACATTAAGTGATGAATGCAATCCAACGAAGCCCATACAACAAACACCCTTCAAACCTACCTGACCCTTGGCCTGGACGACCGGCCCGTGCGCACTCCTGCCAGACCAACCCACACTGCCACACCCACTGCCCACCCAGCCAGCCGACACCCACGCCCGGTCGGGACTCCGGTCCACCTTGAAACGATTACCACCCACGCCCTGTCGACCGCCGCCCTCCCCACCGCACCTCGAAGCCCGTATAGTCCGCCTCGAAGGGAACCCGGCGCCTGGCCTTCTTGTCCAGCAGAGCGGCCACCTGACCGGCGGGGGGAGGGATGTACCGACACGCGTCGCGACGCGTCGCACGGTTGTGTGCAACAGCCAACCAACCATCCAACCAAAATCCAATCATCCAACCAATAAACAACGATCTGCAAGACCGCGCAGAAGCTCCAATGGCAAGCACCGAGGCCACTTACCCTGGGCCCCCGCCCCACCCAGCCCCGCCCCACCCAGCCACCCCCCGGCCCCACCCGCCCCGCCCAGCCCCGCCCCACCCAGCCCCCCCCAGCGCCCACCCAGCCCCGCCCCGCCCCGCCCCACCCACCCGGACACTCGCGGCCCCCGCCTGCTGCATCACCGCCACCAGTTTGGTCAGCGTGTTGCCCGTGTCAATGATGTCCTCTACCTGGTCGATCATTCGAGAGGGGTTAGGGGTAAGAGAGATGCGACAAGTGCGCGGCAGGGCAGGCCAGGTAACCACCACGCACCAACCACCCACCAGGAGCACATGCTTGCCGCGCACGCTCTCCATTTTGAACGCCGAGTCCAGCTGTACGACACCCGACGAGGTGGTTCCAGCGCCGTACGAGCTGGCTTTGAAGAAGTCGACCTCCAGGGAGGCGGGGTACGGATAGATGTGCCGTACAAGGTCGGTTGTGAACATGAACGCGCCCTTGAGCACCTGCGGGTGCCACCACAAAAAGCGAGGATGGTGGTTAGGGTTGCACACCTGGTGTCACCGTACGGTAACTGTACGGCATGGTGGTACTTAGAGCTCCTGCGAAGGGCGGAGTCCTAACCGGGTGCCGAGCGGGTTTCCTAAGTTCGTACTCACCCCGAGCACCAGCAGATCTCGTTGCTGGTAGTCCTGTCCGATAAGCCTTAGAGCGAGAGCGGGGGCGACGTCCGCGGAGGGCGGGGGGGGGTGTCCATGTGAACCGGGCGGCGGATCGGAATGGCGCGTCTCCCGTGGAGAAGCGAATCGAAGACGTTACCTGGTGCGCCATCATCGCTCCCCCATATGTTGTGTTACGGATCCGGGTTCAGTCTGTCCGATGCTGCGTTGCTGCCATGCACCTTTAGGTACCTTCAAGAGGAAACCGAACCTGCTGACCCAGATCCAAACCTCTGATGACCCACATCGCGGCGGTAAAGGCAAGACGGATACTGCTGATACCTCGCGCTATGTCCGGATGGCCCAGCGGCCCCAGAAGCAAGAGCTCCCAGAAGCAGAAGGCCCCAGAAGCAAAAGACCCCAACCAACGGTTGCGGAAGTTGCGGCTCACCTGCCCAGCTCCGCCACACGTGCTTCAATGATCTCCTCGGAATAGATCACCGATTTGATTTCAGGGTGGATTGGAAGGCGCCTCGGATGGAGAGGCGGAGTTGAATGGGGAGGAGTCTCCGGCGGCGCAACCGGGCGGCTGAGGCTTCGGAGGGGGCCACACGGACGACGCCGTTGGTGGGTAATGGACAGTCCACCGGTCCGCACGTGATGTACGGAAGTCATGGACCTCAAGTCTCCCGTTGATAATGTAGGCTGTATGACGGTCTAATCACCTTTTTGTAGAGCTCTGGTCTGGGTAAAAGCAAACTACGGGCAGGAAGGACGTCTCGAAAGCCGTGAGTGATGGATTGTCACGAAGAAGTCGAGTACGTATCGCACGCTGTTATATGTGCCTTCCTCTAGCTCCGTTGTGACACAATTTGTCGGCTCTTATCAGAATTATGGAAAATTTTTATGTTCAGCTTTGCATACACCAGGAATAATCCATCACAATGATGATAAGGCTATGAACATTAGTTACTTGTCCTCAAAAGAAGTTGTGAGCTCGTGACGAAATGGAATAAGGTGCGTGAGAGAAACGGTTGTGTCGGTTCCAGTTGTTGCACCGGAACCAAAGGTCCGGACTGAGCAAGCGGGCCCGATCTCGCCAATGTGTCCCGAAGACGCGTACATGATCTCCTTATAGATACATTGGTGATGTGTGCGCGAGGCACAGTGCCGGCACTTCAGCGCACTTGCGCGAAGCAACACTACGCATCGCAGCGATTTAACCACAGCTTTCTGTAAAATTCAACGTTTTTGAGCTGGGGATCACTTGCCAATCTTTCCGGCACCATTCATCCGGTGCAGTATAGCCGAAAGCAAGCTAGTTGCGAACATACAGCTGACACGTCCTTTTGTAACACGAAGATTTAGTAGGGTACTGTGTGGAGGGGCTTGATGGTGCAGTCGGAGTCATCTGTCGGGCGATTGCTTGGCCCTGCACGCGGGATCGTTTCCTCCGCAGCAGCCGGCGCGCCATCGTCTCTTGGAAATGCTCTTCAACGGGGAGTCCTCTCACGGACGCTTCTACCGGGCGCGACCGGCAGCGGTCGCCTGATGGTCGCCGCACGCGCAGCATCTCTCGGGCTGCGATGCGGCTTGGCAGCCAGCCTGCCCTCCGCCCGCGTGACCTCTCTTGCTGCGTTCAGCTCCCAGACCTCCACCGTGCCAAAGCCGGGCTTCGCTCCAGGCGCCCCAGGCGCCGCGCCCCCTCCGCCGGGCACGGCGCCCAAACCGCCGCCGGCAGCCCCCAGCGGAGCTCCCAAAGCTGCTCCCCCGCCCCCTGGCGCCACCCCTTCCCCGGGTCCATCTCCGGCGGTGAAGG
Source organism: Eudorina sp. 2006-703-Eu-15 (assembly GCA_003117195.1). Taxonomy (NCBI): domain Eukaryota; kingdom Viridiplantae; phylum Chlorophyta; class Chlorophyceae; order Chlamydomonadales; family Volvocaceae; genus Eudorina; species Eudorina sp. 2006-703-Eu-15. The sequence goes on along the minus strand of BDSI01000097.1, from coordinate 197,354 downwards.
CCGGGGGCGCGATGGGAGGAGGGGGAGGGGCGGGCGGCGGTGCCGCCGCTGAGGCCGCAGCCCCCGCCGTCAAGTCCCGCAGCTCACGGCTCGGCTGGTTGATCCCCATCATCGGCCTGCCGTTGATGGCGGCGTACTACAACTACCAACTGGTACGGCACTGGACCTGCAACCACCATGCATTGCATCCACTTGCCTTGGCGTGCTCGCTGGGAAGCTGGCCGGACGGATGCGCTGGTTTGGGTAGTTGAATACAGTACTTCGGTTCGGTGCTCTGGCGGTTGAAGGTTGGAGGTTGACGGTTAGGAAACCACTCGTTACACCGTTAACATCAACTGCAGTTGGCCATCGTCATCGCCGCTATCAGTGCGGCATAGCGAAATGGACATCGTGCTCGTTGCCAGGGGGTTACACGAAACACACACGTCCTCATGAATGATCCTTCCATTGGCGTGTCGTGTACGACAGGAGTACGACAAGACCTGGGATCAGAAAGTGCAGAAATGGCTTGAAGAAATGAAGATGGAGCGGAAGTCCATGACGAGTGCCGTGACAGCTACGCTACCCAAGCCCGCGCCGCCGCCGCCACCACCACCGCCGGCGTCCCCGCCTCCGGCGGCGGCGGCGGCGGCGGCGCCCCCGCTGCCGCCCAGCAAGCCCGCGCCTGCGTCGCCGACGCCGCCACAGCCGTTATCACCACCGGCGGCTCCTGCGCCGGCACCGGCCGCGCCGCAGGGATCCGTTGCAACGGAACCCGCAGCCCAGCCTGCTCCAGCAGCCTTGGCGGCGGCGAAGCCAAAAGCGGCGGAAGCTACCGAGCCGGCTCCGATACCGGCAGATGCGGAGCCTGCGGCGGCGGCGGCGGCGGCGGCGCCGGTGGTTTCGGATGCGGACGCAGCCACTGAGATTCTGACCGCGGCGGAGGCCTCCCAAATGGCGGGTGGGGCGGCAGCGGACGCCGCGGCCGCCATCACGGCTGCCACCGCCGCCGCGGAGGCCGCGGACGCGGAGGAGGCCGCGCCCGCACCGCCGCCGCAGCCGTCGCCGCCGCAGCCGGCGGCGGCGGCCCCGTCGGCGCCGCCAGCAGCAGCAACAGCAGCCCCAGTCCTACCTCCGGAAGCGGCCATCGCCACCGCCACGGCGGCGGCACTGGCGCTGCTGCAGACCGATGCCGTACCGACGGCGCCGCTGCCGCCGAACCTGCCGCCGGGCCAGCTTGGGCTGGAGGGCCGGGATCTCAGTCCGGTGGGCCTTATCCGCCAGGCTGTCAGCGCTGCGGGTGCGCATGTGGTGGATTGGTCTCAGTGGCCGGAGCGACATGCGCAGGTGAGGGGAGGAAGGAGGGGAAGGCAGGGAGGGAAGGAAGGAGAGGAAGCCGGGGGAGGCTGATCGGCGCCGTGCCGCCACCAAGGCCGGGGAGGCGCGGTCCCGCCGCCGCGGCCGTGGGTCGGGGGCAGTGATGTGAGGGTCCCTGCATCCATCCATCCATCCATCCATCCATCCATCCATCCATCCATCCATCCATCCATCCATCCATCCATCCATCCATCCATCCATCCATCCATCCATCCATCCATCCATCCATCCATCCATCCATCCATCCATCCATCCATCCATCCATCCATCCATCCATCCATCCATCCATCCATCCATCCATCCATCCATCCATCCATCCATCCATCCATCCATCCATCCATCCATCCATCCATCCATCCATCCATCCATCCATCCATCCATCCATCCATCCGGAGGAGGACTGCCTGCATCTGACGGGGCAGATGACGTCTGGGTCTACAGGCTGCGCGTGCGTCGGTCTGGGGCTGTGTCGGTATGGGCTGGGTTTGGCCTGGGGAGGGCCTGGGGAGGGCCTGGGGAGGGCCTGGGGATGGGCCTGGGGAGGGCCTGGGGATGGGCGCTTCCCGATGCCTTGTGGGCGGTGGGATACCAACACCGACACAAACAAACACCGGCTCGATGGATCAAGCGGGTCGCAACCCGCTTTGCACCTGCATGGGAGGCCACCACACCTGCATGGGAGGCCACCACACCTGCATGGGAGGGCACCACACCTGCATGGGAGGCCACCACACCTGCATGGGAGGCCACCACACGCCGCCAAGTGTTTGGCTTAGGCGTGGCCTTCCCGTCAGGTCGGCTCAGCGAGTTGGTGGTATTGCTCCTCTGCCACTCCTCTTGCCTCCCCGGGTCCCCCCTGATGGCCCCCCCCGTAATGCCTAATGGCGGCCTCCCCGGTCTCCCCGACTGCTCCTCTCTCTCGAAGGCGGTGGCGGACTCCAAGTTGGTGTTCGAGGCGTTGACGGCCGCCGCCAAGTGGCACGAGGCGCAGATGGCCGAGGTGGGTGGGAGGGCGGGGCGGAGGAGGAGGCTGGGAAGGGTTTAGGCAGGGGAGGGGAGGGAGGAGGGAGGAGGGGAGGAGGCTGGGAAGGGTGTATTGAGTCAGAGGGCAGGGAGGAGGAGGCTGGGAAGGGGTTATGGATGGGGGATCAGGGAGGAAGGTGGAGGGGAGGAGGCTGGGAAGGGTAGCTTAGGGAACGGGAGGGAGGAGGGTAGGGAGGGTAGGGAGGGATAAGGAGGCTGGGCGAAGCCATCTTACGACCTGGAGGAAGAGGTTGGGTGGGCCACCCCTCACTCCCGATTTCCGACACTTTGGGGTCGTACTTGTGGTCCAGAGGGTTTGTATGCACCAAACGCTGATCGCCCCGTCCACTATTCCCTTTTCCTATTCCCTATTCCTTTCGCCGACATCGGCTTTTTCTCTGTGGCGACGGGTCCCGCGTTCTTTGGCGCCAACCTAGGTCCGCGGCGAGCTGTCATCTGCCGTACAGCGGTCTCAGCAGCTCCAGGCGGCGGGCGAGGCGGCGGTGGCGCGGTTCAAGGAGCTGCTGAAGCAGGTGGTGGAGTCGTCCAAGGAGATGCTGGAGCTGGAGGTGCGGGGCGGGGCGGGGCGGGGCGGGGTTCAAATTGAAAATTGAGAAAAGAAATAAACCCGAGTAACGAACCCGCGGACGGGCGGGGGAATGGAGGGGATATCGGACATAGGGTGGTGGACGTACGGTATGTCACACTGAGCTGCTGCCAGAGCAAAGTTAGGGTGAAACATGGACTGTACCCGGCCGCTCCAGGGGTCGGGTGGGGTGGGGTGGGGCTGTGCTGCCGGGGGAGGGGGGGATGATGGGCGAGCGCGAGCGGTGGGCGGGCCACAGCTCGAGGAATCAGAGCGGCGGGGGCATCGGCAGGGAAAGGACTTCTGAGCTGCGCCGCGTGGTCAGAGTTGGAGTCGGAGCTCGGGGCCGCTCGGGGCCGCTCGTTTCTGGGGATGCTGGACGCCGGGTCGTTGTTGGCCGGGCAGCAGCAGTCGGGGCGGCAGTCGGCAGCCAGACGTCGGGGTTCCCCAGGCGGGGCGGCAGGCCGCTGAGCAGCCACCAAACCAGCCCGAGGTTCCCGGTTGCGCCCAAACTTCATCCATGATCCCAGACACATCCCCCGCCTGCTCGGGGGAATGGCTGTTCTCATCTAACCCCCGCCTCGCGTCCGTCCGTCCGTCCGTCGGTCCTGTTCCCGACCGCGCGCGCTCTGGACCCGCAGGTCCGCCAAGCCGAGAAGCGCACCCGACTGGAGGTGGAGAAGGTCCGCGTGGCGGAGGCCGTACAGCGGGCCGAGCAGCTGGAGCGACTGCGAGTCGCCGTCAACGCGCTGAGCCTGGCGCACGAGGCGCGCGTGAGGCAGGCGGCGGCGGCGCAGGCGGGGCACGTGCTGGCGGCGGGCGCGGCGGCGGTGGCGGCGGCGGCGGAGAGCGGCGCACCGCTGGGCGGCGCGGCGGCGCCGCTGCGGGGCCTGGCGGCGCAGGACCCGTTGGTTGGGGCGGTTGTGACGGCGCTGCCGCAGGGCCCAGTCGCCACGAGGTGCGTTGTTCGTTGTTTTCCGTTGTGTTACGGGTAGCGGTTGACAACTGCCGCACAGGGTGTTATGGACGGAACAGCGAACAGGCACGACGCAAACCCGTCTTACCAGGCCCCCTGGCCAAGCCCCGTTAGGCATGTTGGTAGGTGAAATGGATGTAAATTGTACCTTTGGGCAACAGGCAAGCCCGCGTAGATTGCCTCATCCCATTGCCCTGATGGCCTGCAAGCCAACGCTAAACCCGTCTGCTGCATCCCCCCCCCCGTGTGCTTCCCCCCTTCCCCTGGCAGCAGCGCAGTATAAATATGTCTACCAATTTCCTATACCCCTCCCTCCCCCGAAGCAGTATGCTGGTGCCTACCAATGTCCTATTTACCCCCCCCCCCCTTCCGCCGAAGCAGTATAATTATGTCTACCCCTTTCCGATTACCCCCTCCCCCCTCCCCAGGTCGGAGCTACTGCAGCAGTTCCGGCGGCTGCGCGGCGACCTGTCCGCCCTGAGCTACCTGCCCGGGCAGCAGGCGGGTATCCTGGCGGTGGCGGTGGCGAGGCTGGCGGCGCGGCTCAAGGTGCGGCGGGTGATGACGGCCCGGGGGGGGGAGGGCAGGGCGTCACTCTAGGGTTGTGGGTTATCACGTACAGCGCGGTGCAGGGTCAGCACCTTCCCTGCCTGCCCGCAGCCGCGTCCCGACCTCCTTCCTTCCTCCCCTCTTCCTCTCCTGCTTCCCTGCCTGCCGCAGGCGGACGAGTCGGAGGCCGTCAAGGCCCTGGGCTCACAGTACGGCTCCGGCGGCGTCGACGCCGCGTTGGCACGCGCGGAGGCGCTGCTGGCGGCGGGCCAGCTGCCGGCGGCAGCGGAGCTGCTGGGGGCGGCGCTCAAGGGTACGGCAGCGGAAGCGCTTGCGGGCGACTGGCTGGCGGCGGTGAAGCGCCGCGCGGCGGCGGAGGCGACGGTGGCGGCGCTGAACGCGCACGCGGCGGCGGCCTGGGCGTCGGTGGCGTGAGCCAGCGGCCGGGCGGCTGGGTGGCGGCGGCGTCGTTTGTTGGGTGTGTGGAGTGTGTTTGGCGAAGAATGTGCGTCTCCGTGTGTTCAGCGAAGAAACCACCCTAGACCCAAACCTTCGTGTGCGTGTGTGTTTAGTGAGAAACGTGTGCGCGTGTGTGTGGGTGTGAAGGGATCGGACATCAGAGGCCTCCCGACCTGTGCGGGTGTGCCGGTGGGAGTTCAGCGAGAATAGAGCTGTGTGTATGTGTACGGTGTTTGTACGGTACGCGCACCGGCTGCAATACACCAACGATGGATAGGAGCCGTGTGCGTGCGTGTTTCACATTCCTACTACCCACCATGAGTGTGTCCACCGATGGCAACTGGCAAGGCCGGGGGGAGTTTGTTTCATTTGAGGCGCGTAGCTGCCTCCGAGAATGCCCTGTTGGCGTGCGCCCAGCCGCTGAGAGCTGGAACACGGTAACAGTTTCGCGGGAAGGCAACCGTTGCAGGTGGGTGGATGGCGGCGGTGCTGAGTGGGCGGAGCTGCGGGTGGTCGGCGGCAGTGGTCGCGTCGCGCGGCTCTGGTACCTTGCATGCATCCGCCCCTCGCCTTAGCTGGCTGCTCTGACGACTGTACGTCACCACGTGAGTTTCGGAGCCTTGGGGCGCTGCTGGTAACCCAGCCCTAACGGAAAGAGAGAGCGCTTCGCAAGAGAGACCGCCGAGCGAAGCGCTCTCCTCCCTTCGCGGGGGAAGGAGAAGGGCGTGAGGGGCCACGTACATCGCCGCCCCTTGAGCACTCGCGCGTACTGAGAAACGTACGGCATTATAAGCTCTAAGGAAAAGGGTGATGATGTCCCGTCTCCGACTGGGCCCCGTGCGGCACCGTCGCCTCGGTGGCCTCGGCGGCTGGGCTGCCCTCCCTCACATTCTTGCAGCACCTGGTTCTTCCCCTCCAGGGATTCCCGCCAAGCGCAAAATTGTGTTACATGATTCGTTGGGGGTGCATAACCCCGTGCCTGTACAACCACCCATACGACGAGCCCATGTAGGCCCAAGGGCACGCAAAGAACGCCGCTAACAGCACGCGCATGGCGTTGCACAAGCAGGGAAACGAACGGAGACTACAATGCAATCTGCCCAGCCACGCCGCAGCTGTACGGCGCACGCGCGGCATTACTCCAGCCACGTGCGTACGTGCTCGGCCCGGCCCGGCCCGGCATGCACGCACGCACGCACTGCTATCTCGCTTGAAATGCGTGGATGGGCGGCACGCCCCCGGCCCGCTGCATTACATGCGCATGCGAGGGCGGCCTGCCCTCCGTGTTGAGTGCCCCGGAGCAGGTTCGGTTGTTCGTTACTGGTCGACGACCTCATCACGCATGTATGCCCAGACCATTGCGATCCAGCCCCATCCTCTAACAACTTATCTACGAATGAATGGATGGACGTTGCAGCGGACCCAACGTTGCAGCGGACCCCAAAGGGATCAACGGTGAATACCAGGGCAAGCCCCAGCCTGTGATGTGCACCCATGTCCGGTGCATGTGCGCCAAGGTGAGGTGTGAGGCGCGGGCGGGTTCGTTTTTGCGGTGTGCGCGTGGCGAGGAGGCTGCGCCGCCTGTCGTCACTGATGACCCGCGGGCGGGGTCCACTCTCCACTGTAGCGTCATACACACGGTAACCAAAAATGCACACGCCGCTCCTTGTTTATTCCATCGACTCATCCACCGACCCGCTGCCGATCCCAGACGGCTCATTACCGGCGGGCGATTTGTGGGCTGAGCTAACCACGCGGTCATGAATGTGACCGGCAAGCAAGCAAGGTCCTATGAGTAATAAAGTAAAATAATCGAGACACCGTTTGTCACCAATTGTGGTGACGCGCCCGTCGGTCGACACGCGCTGGCGTTGGCGACAGTAGTCCATCTGGCGTCCAACAGTACCGTTAGCAGTTGGTTGCAGTTGATGTACGACAACAACAACACATACAAGAAAAATGACCACAGGTACGATTGTACGTACTCGCACACACCCACACCCACACACACACACCCGAGTGAATGCACCCGTGCGCTGCACGCAGCAGCAACCGACTTCATTCTGTACGACAGCACATCTACGTACGGCGGCGGCCCGCCCGGTTACTACCGTACATGCCATTCATGACGACCGACCTCAGGCCATGGCCAGCTCGCCGCACGGATGCCCTGGGGCATACAAACGAATGAAGAGATCGCATTTGCTCGCGCTCTCTACCTAATTACCGCCTCCTATGGCCTCGCCTCCGGGCGGCCTTTGGCGCCCAGGCGCCATCGTCGCCCGCCAAGTCAAAGGCTGCCAGGCCGTACTTGGGCGTTTTCGTGGCCAGCCGCCCGTAGCCGACACCTAAGGCCGGGGACCACGCCGGGAACAGACAAGTGATTCACGGTTAAGGTTTGCATGCATTACCGTATGTATTCATGCGTGATGCGTCCTTGATAGAAGGATGCACGCGACCGGGAAATGCAGGAGCAGACTGCTGCAGTCGTTTAGACCGGGCACGCACGAATACGGTCCATGCCGCACATCTGCTGACGCGGATGGCATGTATGCCTGTATAATAAAACTCTAGGGTTTGAAGGATTTTCGGAAGCAATCAAGCGCTGGGCTCCTCGGCAGGGCATCCCGCAGCAGCAGCAGCAGCAGCAGCAGCAGCAGGAAGGTAGAGCATCACGATGGCAGACATACAACCTGGCACATAATAATCTATTGTACGACAGCACGCTCGTCCGTGTGTGCGTACACATATAATACAATACCGTACACCCACCCGTGTACAGCACGCCGTTCGCGACGGACGCCCCGCTGAGGATGCTGCCCGGCCCCGCGGAGAAGGAGGTGTGCAGCTCCCCGGTGGCGGCGTTGAACACCAAGATCCGCCCGTCGGCGGATATGGTGGGGTAGAACACGTAGGCGGGGCCGCCGCCGCGCAGCGACTTGACGTACGTCGGCGGGCCGGTCTAATAACCAGCGTGTCGGATCACGCGTGGGGTATTTACACACGGGTAGACGACAAGTAAAATGGCAAGAGTTCAAAAAGCCGTCTCTTCATGCATAGGTATGCCGCAGTGAACGTTTCGCTCACTTCGGCACTCATGCCCGGCAGCGAGCTTGCTTGCTTGGCAATTAAATAATGAGGCGCTGAATCTACATATCAAGGCTGTCGGTGCATGGGTGCCAATGCGTGCTCAGAAGACCAGTGTCATACATGACGGTACGACATACACGGCCCGCCGTCGTACGGTTAATGTTGACTGTTTGCGCCATGGGCACCGCGCGCTGCATCTTCCAGTAACGTTCACTCCTGCAGCAGAGGCCGGATGGAATAATTATATCGGCATGTGTACGACCACTGCCGTACTCACAGTGATACTCTCAAAGGCGGGCTCGATGGGAGATGCCGCCTGCCACTTGATCTCTCCCGTGCAAATGTCCACAGCCGTAGCAAAACCGCCCGTGGTGAACGGCGGGCTGTCAGGCGCCGGCCTGTATGGAATGTAGGAGGGTTTTAGGGTAGTACAGATAGATCCAAGCTGACTCTTTCACGGCACACGGCACACGGCACACGGCACACGGCACACGGCACACGGCACACGGCACACGGCCCCCCCCCACACGGCACACGCCCCCCCCCCCCCCCCCCCCCCCCCCCCCCCCCCCCCCCGCACACGGCACACGGCACACGGCACACGGCACACGGCACACGGCACACGGCACACGGCACACGGCACACGGCACACGGCACACGCCCCCCCCCCCCCCCCCCCGCACACGGCACACGGCACACGGCACACGGCACACGGCACACGGCCCCCCCCCCCCCCCCCCCCACACGGCACACGGCACACGGCACACGGCACACGGCACCCCCCCACGGCACACGGCACACGGCACACGGCACACGGCACACGGCACACGGCACACGGCACACGGCACACGGCACACGGCACACGGCACACGGCACACGGCACACGGCACACGGCACACGGCACACGGCACACGGCACACGGCACACGGCCCCACACGGCACACGGCACACGGCACACGGCACACGGCACACGGCACACGGCACACGGCACACGGCACACGCACACGGCACACGCCCCACACGCACACGGCACACGGCACACGGCACACGGCACACGGCACACGGCACACGGCACACGGCACACGGCACACGGCACACGGCACACGGCACACGGCACACGGCACACGGCACACGGCACACGGCACACGGCACACGGCACACGCACACGGCACACGGCACACGGCACACGGCACACGGCACACGGCACACGGCACACGGCACACGGCACACGGCACACGGCACACGGCACACGGCACACGGCACACGGCACACGGCACACGGCACACGGCACACGGCACACGGCACACGGCACACGGCACACGGCACACGGCACACGGCACACGGCACACGGCACACGGCACACGGCACACGGCACACGGCACACGGCACACGGCACACGGCACACGCACACGGCACACGGCACACGGCACACGGCACACGGCCACACGGCACACGGCACACGGCACACGGCACACGGCACACGCACACGGCACACGGCACACGGCACACGGCACACGGCACACGGCACACGGCACACGGCACACGGCACACGGCACACGGCACACGGCACACGGCACACGGCACACGGCACACGGCACACGGCACACGGCACACGGCACACGGCACACGGCACACGGCACACGGCACACGGCAACACTCCGGCCTGCCTACATATGTAGGCCTACCCACGCACGCACGCACGCACCCAAGAATGTATCAATCGCTCACCGTGTCAGGGTCACGTTGAGGGCGCCGAAGTTGGAGTTCTGCAGGAAGACGGTGCGGTTGCCGTCCGAGGCGCTGCCCCACTGACTGCCGCCAATGATCCCGCCGGCGCCCGAGAAGGCCGACCACAGCAGCCGGAACGGCGCGTCGCCGCCCTGCATATATACATGCCAGGCATACATGTCATCATTACCCAACAAGCGAACACGTGACCATCGACTACACCGACGGGCGAGGGCACGATCGGGTCACAGGGAGCACACCTGCCTGTCCCATCCCGGCACAGAAACTTCGCCCACCCCTATCCGTCCCCTGCGATAGATGCTATGTATGTGTGTGCGACCAATCAACCCTGAGAATAATCTTGGCCCCAAGACAGGCCTGTCCGAGCTGCGGGTCAGTAGTCAACACTTGATAACCCCTTCTTTCCGCGAGCACCGATGTTCCATGAGATAAAGCCCAGCACATTACGCCCCGCTGCTGGGCTAGCTATCAAACTCACCCACCCACCCACCAGGTGGGTCCCACCTACGTACACCAGGGTGGCTATCTTATATTTTGGAGTATCTACGGCCAGAGATACACCTGGCTTAGAAACGCTGAAAGTATCTATCGATGGAGAGATAGAGAGCGGGCACACGCACGGGTGTGGCCACCTACAACGCAGCTATTTGCACTCAGAAACCGTTGTCCTAGACGTCAACTTATGGGATTCGACCCTGAACGGGAGATTCGGACTGGCAATCTTACCGCCCGAGTGTCTGTCAATGGGGAGAAGTCATGCCACTGCTTGGGCAATAAAGGATTTCATTCGTACCTTTATGAAGAGGAGAAAGTACCTAACAATTACCCAAATTTTCGGCCGAATAATATTTTTATCTTAAGATAGCCACCCTGACGTACACACACAGACGCAGCCGTTGACTTGGTGGCTCTTGGTTACAGCTGCCTTTTCAGCCCGCCGCAATACTCACCGCCTCTGGGTTTGACGCATCGAACCCGAACGCGTATCCGGACTTCTGGGCCGCCACCAATATGTCCTTGGTCACATTGCCGCACCTGTACCACATTGACACGTGTACGATTAACCAGATGTACGTACCGAAAGTCTGTCACTAAGATGGATGCTGTCATGGTGCGCTTGGACTGCCGCACACGGTGCAGCGATGCATGGCCCCGGCGTGGCCCCCCCCACACACAACACACACACACACACACACACACACACACACACACACACACACACACACACACACACACACACACACACACACACACACACACACACACACACACACACACACACACACACACACACACACACACACACACACACACACACACACACACACACACACACACGCGTGAGAGTCCGCACGCCGGCAGTCCGCAGCATCTGCTATTAGTTCTTTGCCCCTGCGCTGTGACGGCCGTTGACCGCGTTCGTACCCGGCACATCACTGCAAATTCGGCACCCGCATCTTTGCATTCCATTTGCTTTGCTCGTTTTTTCCTTCTTACTAACAACTTTTAGGACCGTCGCGCTCACGTGTGTCCCTGTCTTGCCATCCGCCTTGCATGTCCTCCGACTTCGCTTCGCTAACCACTGACGGTGCTGCTTCGCTTGGTGCTCCCGTTTCTGCATTCAGGTCAGTATCTTTTCCTTCTGCACGGGCTGGGACGGTTGTGCCGGGCACTTGCTTGCTGTCGGCATTGCACGCGCTGTTGACGCATACGCCCTTGCTTTTGCTGCACCTTAGGATCAGTAGGTAGCTTAGTAGAGTTTTCATCTGCATTAGCCTACGACGTCATAGCCGCTGCTTCTGCTGGCGTCCCGGCGCCCACCGGCGCTCGACAACGATACGGGGCGCTGCAGCATCACGGCCTACACCACCTTGGGACTCCTTATGGACGACATATTTCGCCCTGGCATATTGGTAACTCTGGTCTCGGTCTCAGTCGTCGGTTGCATTGCTGGACACGGGTCTGCTTGTTCGCGGCTCAGCTTTTCTCTTTGATAACACACACACACACACCCTTGAGGGGGCACAGCGGTCACCGATCCTCGGGGATCGGGCACGCGCCCTTGGTTGAGAGCGAGGGGACAGAGGCCCCTTACGCCCCTTTCCCCCGTATCCGGGGGAAAGTGCTTCGGCGGTCTCCCGTATGGGGCGGGTTAGCGCCCCCGGCCAGTGTCGGCCCGGCAGATATGTAACGATTCACACACACACACACAATCAACACATTCACACACACCCCCAACACATTCACCCTCATATACACACACACACACACACACACACACACACACACACACACACACACACACACACACACACACACACACACACACACACACACACACGCACGTACTCCTATGCCTTGCCTGCCAAAGGCCAATACACTCACACACCGCACCCGCCCGCACCCATCCGCTCACTTTGTGCCAGGGAAGTACAGCGGGTCCTGCCCAAAGTCGTAGTCGGGTGACTCCTCCGAAGGGCACACGACCCCTGCAGGTCGGATGGGGTTGATTGACAGTTACAGTTACAGTTACAGCTACCGTTACTATTACAGCTACAGTAACAGTTGCAACGCACCCCCAACGAAATCGGCGCCAGCAGATCTACCCAACCGATACATCTCATCAGCATCACTTCATCATGTGCCTGCCTCCGCCATGCCATGTGTCATGTGCGCGCGTTTGCCATATCGTACCGCACCGTCCTCACCAGGGGGAAGGAGTTCGCTCGGCAGATAGCACGCCACCGTCCACACGTCGAAGTAAGCCATCCGGCGGCCCCACGCCAGCGCGCCGGTGTTCATGTTCAGCGCAAGCACCGCATCGAACCTGCGAGCGTGCGAGCGAGCGTGCGTGCGAGGGTGCGAACGAGCGAGCGTGCGCGCGAGCGAGGGTGTACCACTATGGGTATACCACTATCTATGCGAGGGGGCAGGTACCACTATTTGTATACCACTATCTATGCGAGGGGGCAGGTACCACTATTTGTATACCACTATCTATGCGAGGGGGTAGGTACCACTGCGTGCGGGTAGCGACGCCTCAGGCCTCACCAGTTGCCCTCCACGTCGACGCACTGGGCCTGGGCCTGCGGGTTACCCGAATTGTCCTCCAGGCATTGGGTCACGTTGGCGGGGGCGTCGTAGCCGTTGCCCGTAGCCACGTACACCTGCATGCGTCACGTGCGTGGGTCACGTGCGTATCTATCTGTACATCCACCCGCCGCCGGACATACCGTACACGCACGTCGGCGTCGGCGGCGGGTCGGGCGGGGTTCTCGCTGAGCATGCCGACGCGTCACAGGCGCACAGCTCGCAAGCTTGATAGCTTCGTGGGTACAGCCATCCATCCACGCTACACGGCTATCCTGGGGTGCAGCGTGCAGGTATGTATGCCGCCGGCCGTTGGCTAGCTGACGACACAAAAGTCGTTCAGCTGTATGCACCGCCTTCTCCCCCTTCTATACGCACGCTACGGTATCCAAGTGGGGTCCAAGAGCCAGCCAGCTCCGTCATCATGCACTCGAAGCACCCGACATGACCGTCCACCCGCGGTAGATAGGTCCACTACTAGACCACCACGCACGCACCCACCAGGCCTCGCGCCGCGTCGATGGTGGGTGCAGAGCCCCAGACGGCGTTCCCGGACCAGCTGTCGTACGCTCCACCTGCACGTACACATACCATTGGAAGATATAAATTGCACACCGCATAGACAGGTTGGGGCCGGATGCTGCTTGGTGGTCTGGATCTGTCACGGATGTTGATGCGTTCATCATGGCGTACCGTTCTCGGGTGCCGTGAAGAACGTCCATCGGTGTGCGCCGTCGGACAGCCGCACGCTGAACACGGAGCCACGAAAGTTGCAGCACGGACCTCTGCGCGATGGACATACATCGAATATATATACATGTCGGAAGTGAACACAGAATGGGTCGCGTACCGTATCCGAAATGAGGTTCCATGTGTCGCGCGCGTGGGTGCTGAACACCAGCTCATCGCATTTATCATACCCCAAGTAAATACGATTGGCGTATGGCAATTTTATGAAAGTAGTGTACGGCAACATTTTCAGAATGCCACGCACCCGCCCGCGGCGACGGACTCCTCGAGCGATGATGTCGAACCGTACACGTTGCCTGCGTGAGCACATACAGGGCATCAACTCAGGACGCATGTATGGACAAAAGGTCACGCCAAACATTCAGTTTGCAGGGCGACACGCAACGGTTGTTGGTTGTACGACTGTACGACAGGCAATGGTGGGCATATTGGTGGTGCCACCATGATGCAGCCTAATCAGGTTCAGGCCCGCGATATGGAAAATGGAATACAAGGATTGCCAAGGGAGTCGGTCCTCACCGTCATAAATAGTCAGTGAAGCTGTGATGATCGCGTAAGGGTGGCCGTGGGATGCGTCATACTGCACGTACGGCAACGGGTACGTCGGCGGGCAGCGGAGGCGATGCACGGGGGTGACCGTAGGCGAACGGCTTAGTGAACCATTCAGCGGTCTCGGACATTCTCAAGCCCAGCACCCGTCCGGAACGCACGCAGGACAATGTCTCTCTGCGCCGGGCAGTCTCCCGTCATCCACCTCATCGGACCCTTGTCCGCCCGGGAAGGGCACATACCGGTGGGTGATCCATCCCCGGTGGGGCCACATCCATCCGCTGTGACGCTCTTTGATTCTTTAATCCGCCCGTGGACGTCTCTCGCGCACATACACGCACGCCCATACCTTCCACAGGGTTTGTCCCGCGTCACTGACGGCCAGAATGAACGCCTGCGTGGCGGTGGCGTTGCCCGGGAAGACCACCGTCTGGGTGCCCACCACGATGGCCCCCCTGCCCGGGGTGATCGCGGGCGACGTCCGGACGAGCAGCCGGTTGGTGGCACCCTCGCCGTGAGGCCACACGAGCTCCGTGACCTGCGCACAAACACAGCACAAACACACAAACACACAAACACACAAACACACAAACACACAAACACACAAACACACAAACATACAAACACACACACACACACGCACGTACGCCGCAGGTTTTGGTAAGTGGGTGGTTCTGGGCGGGTTTCTTCTCTAAACACACGCGCACAATGGCACAAGGCGCGACACGTCCGTACCATGTACGACACTGTCGTACAAATCTATCATTGTGCATACGGCACTTTCGAGTCAACTGGCCTGATGACTGGGGCGCCGTATGTACGTGTACTCACGTTTTTGCGCCAGATGATCCTTCCGGAGCGGGAGCTGGCCTTGTACAGGAACCCGGCCCTGCATACATTCCAAGGCACACAAAACCAGCCCGTCGTCAGTGCACGCAGGGGTGTGTGCAGCAGCAGGGCGCGCGCGGCGACCTGGACGAACGGATTAACTGGAGTACGGGACGAACGGATTAACTGGAGTACGGGACGAACGGATTAACTGGAGTACTGGACGAACGGATTAACTGGAGTACGGGACGAACGGATTAACTGGAGTACGGGACGAACGGATTAACTGGAGTACGGGACGAACGGATTAACTGGAGTACTGGACGAACGGATTAACTGGAGTACTGGACGAACGGATTAACTGGAGTACTGGACGAACGGATTAACTGGAGTACTGGACGAACGGATTAACTGGAGTACTGGACGAACGGATTAACTGGAGTACTGGACGAACGGATTAACTGGAGTACTGGACGAACGGATTAACTGGAGTACTGGACGAACGGATTAACTGGAGTACTGGACGAACGGATTAACTGGAGTACTGGACGAACGGATTAACTGGAGTACTGGACGAACGGATTAACTGGAGTACTGGACGAACGGATTAACTGGAGTACTGGACGAACGGATTAACTGGAGTACTGGACGAACGGATTAACTGGAGTACTGGACGAACGGATTAACTGGAGTACTGGACGAACGGATTAACTGGAGTACTGGACGAACGGATTAACTGGAGTACTGGACGAACGGATTAACTGGAGTACTGGACGAACGGATTAACTGGAGTACTGGACGAACGGATTAACTGGAGTACTGGACGAACGGATTAACTGGAGTACTGGACGAACGGATTAACTGGAGTACTGGACGAACGGATTAACTGGAGTACTGGACGAACGGATTAACTGGAGTACTGGACGAACGGATTAACTGGAGTACTGGACGAACGGATTAACTGGAGTACTGGACGAACGGATTAACTGGAGTACTGGACGAACGGATTAACTGGAGTACTGGACGAACGGATTAACTGGAGTACGGGACGCACGGATTAACTGGAGTACTGGACGAACGGATTAACTGGAGTACTGGACGAACGGATTAACTGGAGTACTGGACGAACGGATTAACTGGAGTACTGGACGAACGGATTAACTGGAGTACTGGACGAACGGATTAACTGGAGTACTGGACGAACGGATTAACTGGAGTACGGGACGCACGGATTAACTGGAGTACTGGACGAACGGATTAACTGGAGTACTGGACGAACGGATTAACTGGAGTACTGGACGAACGGATTAACTGGAGTACTGGACGAACGGATTAACTGGAGTACTGGACGAACGGATTAACTGGAGTACGGGACGCACGGATTAACTGGAGTACTGGACGCACGGGTGCCATCCTTCTACGGCGAGGTGACCATCGGTCCTTCGCCCGGACACCGAGTGCCAGACTTGGGTGGGCGGCACGGTGGGCGGCACGGTGAGCAGCACGATGAGAGCCAAGGACTGCCAGCAGGGCACGCACGCGCTTGCGCCGCCGCTCTTTATTACGTTCCGGCAGCACCAGCTGAACAGCCCGCGCCCGCCCCCCCGTCCCCTCCCGCGGGCTGTATCATGCGCGGCAGGCGGGGTCGATGGTGCAGGCACAGGCGATCCCATCGTGCGGTGGTCCATCCGCTACATCCCGGAAAGCGGTAATTGGGTTCCTTAGTGGCGATCACCAGCAGCCGTCAGATGGGAAGGGGAGGGCTAGCGCTGTGCGGCAATCCACTCGGTACTCAACCAGTCTCCGAAGTAAACGTAGCCTCCCACGACGGCGGGCGTGCAGGACACGTCAGCGCCGTTGGTGTCGATCCTGAACTTGGGCTGCGAGGGTGGTGGGGCGACCCGGCGGGTGGGGCGGCATGCGGTTCACAACATATATGACCCGCGAGGTCCTCTGTAACATCCTTCATAATATATACTCCCTCCGGTGCACCGGTCACATTACGACCAATGATAAATTTTTGTCATCATGAAGTAAGAAAACATGCTGAGCAAGCCATGCTTATTTTCCGGTACCGTAGGAAGATGCTGAGGATTCGTTTTGCGACGTGGTTCCGCGAAGTTCGCTCGAACAGGCACGCCTCTGCTAGTCCCCGTAAGCGGCGGCCCGCCGTTCGGGGCCGTCCCGTGGTGCGTGCAAGCTAGGGCCCAGGCCAGATAACTGCGACACTGGCCCAATAAAATATTTCGCCTTAAATCTGTCTGAAACGATGTCGTTGGAGGCCACAACTGTGTGACCGTCACACCCTCATCAAGCAGCCCATCGTCATGCGCAAATAAATGACATGGTAATGACCACGCTACCGTTATTTATGCCTATTAACTTTCATATTTAAATTTCCATGCCTCAGAACAGCTTAGAGTTACAATGATTATAGCGGGTCGTCTTGGGAACCACGCGCGACCGGGTGATCCAAGCTCGCTCACCTGGGGCTGAGTTGAGACGGGATTCATAATAACAGCACGTCGATGATTCAATGTGTCTCCTCCAAACGAGGGCCAAGACGTTGTGAGGGGCGGATTACGGGGATTATGGGCAGAAACGACCATCCCGAATGTGACCAACCAAAGCATCGCTTCAAAACGCCGCCATATCCTCACGGTTATTTTGTTCATTTCTTTGCAGTGCGGGAAGGTTTTGCAATACTCTTGTTGTCCACACGTATTGTTCGTAACCACACGATAAAGCAATTAATTTCAAGATAATAAACGAGCCCTACGCAGGTTATAAGACCTTGGCCCTGCGGGTGTACGACTATTTCAGGCCAATACAGGCACACCGTGTACTTGATGACGACTGGCAGCAAACCTCCTCAAGAAATAAGCGACAGTTTTGCGCTAGTCACTGATGCGATTAACAATCTATGTTCGGGCTTCCGTAAGATCCAATGGGCCCCACGCCTGAGATGGCTTCGTCTGTCCTGTCATCCAGTACAGAAGGTGACAGAAACACACGACTGACAAGGAACGCGCGGTTATTTAAAGTCGCATGAATTATGAATTAAACGCCACAAGACCTACATTAATCGCGCAGCGCATGCACGGGTACAGTCTGGGAGATCTGGGGTTGATACTGCCCCGCCCCGCGGCTTCCAATACGGTTTCTTTGACAAATTACTCATGGCAAATTCTGAAATCACTTTCGACACGTAAAAGTCATCCTCACATATAATAGAATTTTAATCGTGCTTTAAGATTCCGCGGCTGAGCCGACAAAATAAGCCACTCGCAGCAACCGCGGACGAGCGCCGCAGGTCCGCACATCGCGGCGCGGTTGCAAATAAAACATGACAACCAATCGCATGCATGTCGCCGCTTCCATAAGTAACAGCTTTATAACTTTGCTTCCTCGAAAGGCATATTCCTAAACACGGCGCGAAACGCGTCAGACCTGGTTTGCCGACCTGTTGACATGCAAGGATGGACGGTTGTGTGTGATTAGATTACCCGCCGACATCCACGGAGCGTCCCATGAAAGTCGGACGCAGACTTTGCAGGTATCAGCAGCACGTTGCATGACGGGCAGAAGATCCCCAGATGGTCAGACTCAGATAAGGAAAAATTCGCCTCGGCGCGGAACGGACCGAGGGCCAACCGGGCGAGTCGCTGTGGGCTTCTCAGGCCCCATACAACGGCACGGCACGGATACTGCAACACCTTGCCACCAAGCTTTCCGTTCCTGATCGTCCCACAAAATGTCCGCGTGTTCAGTTTTAGGTAGGAATCCGAATGGCGGCACTGCCGGTCGGGAACAGGGCGGTCCAGCAGGTTCGTTTCATCATTATGCCAAGTAGGGCGTAGTAAGAAGGCACGTGTTAATAAGCTGCTGGTGTTGGGTGGCGCCCTTCCGGCTGTACGGCACAGCACGCACGGCCATTGATTAACATGGACGAGATGGGACACGTGCAACCTCTGGTGTCATAATTGCGTATGGTGCGATAGCTTTGGCTGTCACCGATGACCCGCGGGGTCCGCTGTAACATCCTTGATACTGATAGCGCCAGACGACACACGACAGTTTGGGATCCGCCCCAACCAACATCGTCGCTCGTCGCAGAATAATGCGATAACAAGGATAACAACGATCCGGGGTTATGAATGGCGTCCGGTTCGACCAGGTGCACCAGCTATTACGGTTAGGACAACTGTCGAAGGGTCATCTTCGAATAATCATCTGTCGAAGGGTCATTTGTCGAAGTCCAAACGACGGAACGCCCAGAACTACCAACGGCGGTACAGCATACAAACCAAGCACTGCACGGTTGCTCACGGGTCCGCACATCCTGCTGCTGAATCGAAGTCCCCATCCTGCTCGTGATCAACCCTGCGGCGGTGATCCAAAACAGCCGGCTGCGCAACAGCCTCCTGTCGTCGCCACGACTTCTAAACCCTAAACCTTAAACCCTGCCGCTACAGTCCCCGCAGTCACGGTGACATCCCACCACCCGCAACCCCTCCCCGCAGTTTCCCCAGACGACGCTCCCCCCTTCAAAACAAAAAGGAGATTACGAGTCGAATCCGTAGCCGGTCCGCGCCAGCGCCACCTGTGCCGCGTGCTGGTAGACCACTGCCTGCAGGAAGTCGTCGGGGCCCATCCCGGGCCGCATGGGCAGCTTGCCGCGGCGGAACACGGCCAGGCCCCGGGGCCGGCTGACGCCGCTGTTCAGGTCCGTCTGCGGGGCGGAGAAGGCAAGGGCGCGGGTGGGGGCGGGGGCCAGGGTTTGGGAGGGGCCGGGGAGCGGGCGGGGGCCAGGGTTTGGGAGGGGCCGGGGAGCGGGCGGGGGCCAGGGTTTGGGAGGGGCCGGGGAGCGGGCGGGGGCCAGGGTTGGGGAGGGGCCGGGGAGCGGGCGGGGACAGGCCAGTGTTGGGGAGGGGCCGGGGCGCGTGCGGGGACAGGCCAGTGTTGGGAAGGGGCGGGAGCTGGGCAAAACATTTACCGTAAAACCAACAATCGGGGACCTGGGCAACAGCAACTTGCAACTGTGGACAGCGGGAGGCGAGGCGCACGAGGCGGCTGCCCGCGCATGCATGGCAACACCTCTTGGGAGAGGACATCACAACATCACAATGAGGCTTTGACGGCAACAGACGGCATCGGCACCGCCGCCCGACTTCATCTGGGCGCTGGGCCTGCACCGACCGCAGCGCGACCCGACCCGACGACGGCAGTTGTGGCGGCACGCTCGCAGGTGTACCGTTTACCTGCCGTACCATCTCCCCTGCCGTACCTGCTCATCGTAGATCTCTTGGAGCTGCGGCAGGAGCTTGTCGGTCGGCATCATGCTCATCTGGTCGGTACGACGGGTACGGCGGGTTTGGGGCGTTTGCGGATGGAATGGGCGGATGATGAGCAAAAGGAGAGGGCTCAACAAGACAGGAAACAACCGGAAGGAGTAACCCAGATACGCAGATGGGGTTCTCTTCTACTCCACCTTGCCTTGTACCGCGAAGGTACTACCTTGTACCGCGAAGGTACTACCTTGTACCGCGAAGGTACTACCTTGTACCGCGAAGGTACTACCTTGTACCGCGAAGGTACTACCTTGTACCGCGAAGGTACTACCTTGTACCGCGAAGGTACTACCTTGTACCGCGAAGGTACTACCTTGTACCGCGAAGGTACTACCTTGTACCGCGAAGGTACTACCTTGTACCGCGAAGGTACTACCTTGTACCGCGAAGGTACTACCTTGTACCGCGAAGGTACTACCTTGTACCGCGAAGGTACTACCTTGTACCGCGATGGGCGGTGGTGGCAATGCGCGCGGCCATACTTTGCAATGAGCCGGCTGATCACGAGCGCTTGGGCGCCATGTCACACTTGAGAGGTGCAAGGACGAGGCGAGGCGCGGGCATGCGATCCGAAACCCCTCATAGGGTCGGGAGGTGCCGTCAACCTTGCGCACTATTCAGCAGGCCTCAGACAGAGGCATGACCGAGCCCCGCAGCTCTACTAACCAGCGCGTGAAAACAGGCTAGGGGCGAGTGCGGGGGCTGGGACGCGGCGCCCACCCGCGGGGCCCGGTTTGCGCACGTGTTGGAAGAGCCTCTTTTTGCCCCATGGCCCCCAAGTAAGTCCCCCTCCGTACGCGCCGCACCCGCGGCTCCGTGCCGTCGTACTCCGGCCACTGCGCCATGAGCGCCAGGCATGCCGTACAGTCTGTACGGTCCTCAAACGCCAGCACGCGCATGTCCCTCCGGTCGGCCACCAGGGCGACGTTCACCTGGATGATGGACTCGTCCGATTGCGGGCGGGAAAAGGGGGGAAGGGGATGAAAAGGGGAGGAAGGGGGAAGGGAGAGGGGAGGAGACCAGGAGAGGTGATGAAATTCGCTTGTCCGACTTCAGGCTTTGATTAACTTTGTAGAAGAGGTCACTTGCAGCGGGGGCAGTGGTGGTGACGGTCGTCATGCGAGGCCACAGAATCGACGGAGGGATGGGTTTTATCCCATCTTATCTGTCCTGGTAAAAACCTAGTCGTTATGAGATGTCGAGGACAGTCAAGCACTCCATGTCAGGCGCCGTCACGCCAGTTGGCCAGTTGGCCCACTCACCACTCACCAGCCACCACGGGAGGAGCGCTGCGGCCCAAGGTTTGGAAGCCAGCTAGGGGCCCAGCGCCCCTTGGCTTGGCTGCGGAGGCCGGCCCTCATGCCCACGTCGAGTCGGCCCCTCGGTTCCCCCGGCCTTCCTGACCTGGACTTGACCCCCCCCCCTCGCCTTCCCCAAGCTCGCTCGGTCTTTCCCCTCCCGCCGGCCCGCCGCCAGCTTGACGTTCATCCCCGAGTGCCCTGGCCCCTCCCCCTCGCACACCTGCATGAAGTCCGGCCCCTCCCCCGCACCTGCACGAAGCCCACCGAGCCGTCCGGGTAGCCCACCGTGGGCAGGAAGAGCGCCTGGAAGCGTTGCTGCCACCAGGGCTTGCGGCCGCCTGCGGCACGGGGGTGCAAGCAGGGGGGCCTAGTCGGTGGGGTGCGGAGCCTCCGAAACCCGCGGGAGCCACCCCTGGAGAGACCTCCCTAGGTCCTTACGGGTGATGGGTGGCGCCGAAGGGCGGAAGCGATGCGGGGAGGTGTGCCCCGTTGGCCAACGGAATCTCGCCACCCAACCACCCAACCACCCAATGGAAGCCTCACGCAGCCCTACGGATTCCAACACAGGCGTGGGCCAATGTGGAAGGACAGACCTGCTGATCCTCCGTCACCGCCCGGATTTCGGGACGGGGCCGGGGGGCCTAATCACGTGAACATACCCACAAGAAAATACCGCGCCGATGAGCCCGGGGCGGGAGGGCGAGGTTATTGGAGAGGCGGGCCCGGGTAGGCACCGACGATCCCTAGAAGGCGTCCGCCGCTGCCTTCATTCATGCACCTTACCATACATGCACCTTGCCATACATGCACCATACATGCGCCACTCGTATATGCACCACTCGTATATGCATCATTCATATATGCATCATTCATACATGCATCATTCATACATGCATCATTCATACATGCATCATTCATGTATGCACGCCCTTGGCCGGTGGCCTTTCGCCCTCGACAGAAAGAGTGAGCGGTCCCTTGCTTCGTCCCACTGAGAGCGCACGCACCTGCCACCAACGACGCCGAGCGGCCAAACAGCTCGTCCTCGCCCCCCTCCTCGTCTGACGGGTCGTTGGTCATCTCAGAGAACACGCGGAGCGCTTCCTGTGGTGTGTACGGATGTACGGATGTACGGTTGTACGGGGACTTGATACTGAGGGTTGACTTTGCCCTCAAGCATGGGTCTCATATCGTGTCGTACACGGCGTGGAATACCCAGCGTATCCAACTGCGGTAACACGAGATGAGCTTGCTACGGCTACGGCTACGGCTACGGCTACGGCGTGAAGACAACGGCAAGGCACACACACACACGCTGTCGACATACTTCGCCCTGGCATATTGGTAACTCTGGTCTCGGTCTCAGTCGTCGGTTGCATTGCTGGACACGGGTCTGTTTTTTCGCGGCTCAGCTTTTCTCCTTGATAACACACACACGCCGGGGGAGAGTGCTTCGGCGGTCTCCCGTATGGGGCGGGTTAGCGCCCCCGGCCAGTGTCGGCCCGGCAGATATGTAACGATTCACACACACACACACGCCACTGCGGCTGTCGTAGTGTCGTACCTTGACTCGGTCCTGTCGCGCCTCCGGCGCCTCCACCACCTGCGGCCCGCCGTTTTCGGCACAGGACGGCGACGGCGACGGCCCGTCAGTCCAGTCGTCGGTCAGTCCACCCCGTCAGCCATCGGCCAGTAAGGTGCCAGTGTAAGGTGCCAGTAAGGTGCCAGCAACGTCAGTCGCCCCTCAGTCGAGGTACACACATCACGAGGCACATCACATCACACAGCAAACAGTCGCTCTAGGGTTTTGGGTTTATAAACCTAAAGGCCGTCCAGGCGATGACGACGTGGAGCATGCCGGCAGTCTGGCAGCCAGATACGATGTGCAGCGCCGTACATGCCACTGCCAACGCGGGCGCGCATCTTGCGGTGCGGAGTGTTGTACGGAACGGTACGGCGATCGCCGTACCTTAGGAGGCCGGTTGGTGCCGACACGTTTGCTCAGCACCTTGACGCCCTTCTCCTGCGCAGCGTCCTTCCGTTCGGTGATGGGTTGCGCCGCCGCGGCGGCCGTCGCCTGTTGCTGCTGCTGCTGCTGCTGCTGCTGCGGCGGCGGCGGCGACGGTGACGGCCGCGGCGCCGCCGCGGCCGCTTGTCGCGTCCCCGTCACGTCCGGCTGCGACGGCGGCAACGTCGTTGCGCGCGTCGCCGTCTTGAGTAGCGTCGCCTCAGCTTCCTGAATCCGCCGGTTCGTCTTCCAGGCGCCCCACGCGCGCCGCGCCCCGGCCTTTCCGCCGCCGGCCGCCTGCGCGTCGGCGGTTGCCGCACCCGGTGCCGTACTAAGGGGTGTGACCAGCGCCGCTTGGTCCGCTGCCGCCGCCGGCTGCGTGGCCGCTGACGCCGTCGCGCCGCTGCCGCCAGCAGTGCTTGCACTGGTGCTGGTGCTGCCGCCACTCCCATTACTACCACCGATACTGCTGGAAACGGTGCCGTCGCTACTGCTCGCAGCTGTGCTACCCTTGCTGCTGCTACTGCTGGACGGCGGACGGAAAGACGCCGGTGCCGAGAACAGGCTACCCGACTGGCGGGGTGCTGCAGCACGCGGCGGCGGCGGCGGTGGCGCCGCCGCCGCTGTCGTGGTACTGGCGGCGACGGCGGCGGGCGTCGCTTTGAGGCGATCTTGAAGGTCCTGTAGCTGCAGCTGCAGCCGCTGCATGTTGGCAGTAGCATCAACTGGCGGCGGCAGGCCTCGGACGTGCGCTACAGCCACTGCCTGGACCACGCTGGCCAGCTGCTGCTGCACCTCCGCCACGGCCGCGGCCACGTCGCCGGTGGCGATGCCGCCGCCGCCGCCGTCGGCGACCCGCGGTCCCACCGTCGCCGCGGCGCCGTCGCCGCTACTGACACTGCTGGGTTGCTGCTGCTGCTGCTGGTTAGGGGTGTTGAATATGGAGTAGTACTCGTCCAGCATGTCGTCGTCGTCGTCGTCCTCGCCGCCCGGACGGTACTGCCCCGCCTCGATGGCGGCCATCGCCGCCTCCAAGGCGGCGTCCGTTGGGCCCTGCGAACGCACGGCGGCAGCGGTTCTTGCAGTTAGAAGTTGGTAGTTGCTTGGTTGTTGCGGTGTTCCCGGTCATCTACGCATTCGGCTGCCGCCAGGATACGGTGAAACACCGTGGCATGCACCTAGGGAATGGTTGCAAGGCGGAACATTCCGAAACCCTATCATCCCCAGAAACTTATTGCTAAAGACGTGGGGATATACTTGCTCCTCCCAGGTACAGCCGGTGTTCACAAAGGCACGATGACGTACAAAAACGTACAAACAGTCGTACCCGCTTTTCCAGAATTTCCTTGGCGATCTCCGCGCCCGACTTCCGCGTCGGGGTCGGCTGTACCTCCTCCCTGGTCTGACTTTCGGCGCTCTGTCGCCGACTGTCTGTCGATGACTCCGCCGCCGCCGCCGCCGCGGTCGACGCTGCAGCACCTTCCAACAGTGACCCACGGGTCGCATCACCGCCGCCATCACCACCACCATCACGACCAACAGGGGCCGCCGATGTCGGAGTCAGATCTCTGACAACCCCGTTGACCTCAGATGCCCGCGTCGGTACGGCAGGTACGGCAGCCGGTGGCAGGCTCGGCGCCGAGACGACGACGACGCCGCCGCCGCGAGTGCCCGTGGCAGTCGCAAAGAGGGTTTCGAGTTCTCGGTACTCACGAATCGCCTCGTCTAACTCGCTGTTAGGTACGGTTGCTCCGCTAGCTCCCGAACCACTCGCCACTTGGATTTCAGATCCAAAAGCTGCCTCAGTGCTGGCGGACGCGGCGCGGGAGCCCTCCTTTGGCCGCGGCGGCGGCGGCGCCGCCGCCGCGGCAGCGGTCGACGTCGACGTCGGCGCGGCCTCAACCGCAACCGCCTCCGCGTCGATCACTCTTCCACCGTACGGCATCCAACCGCTGAACTCGTCGGAGGCAGCGTCGCCGCCACCCATGGCGCCCCCTCTGCCGGATACGGGCTCCTGTACGACAGAGGCCTCCACTTGCGGAAGCGACGTCGCTGCCGCCGTCGTCGTCGCCGCCGTGTCGGCCGCCGCCGGCCCGACCGGCGCCCTTGCCGCCGACTGAACCTCCGTCGGAGCTGTCGCTCGCGGTTGTACGGCCGCCGGAGCTGGTACTGCCGTCGCAGCCGCTACCGCCGCCGTAGTCGCTGCTGCTGCCGCCGCCGGAGCCTCCGTCGCCTGCTTCCCGGCCGCGTCCGCGCTCGCAGCGCGGGCTGAGGGCACCACCGGCGGCGCCGGCGGCGACACCGGCGGGCTGGCGTCGAATCCGGGAAAATCAAACTTCGACGGCAGTTTAATCTTCACGCCTTGTCGTTCGACGGCTCGTTCGATAGGGAGGCGTGGGCCAGTGGCGGAAGGCGCCGCGGATGGGTCCTTGGAGGCACCGCCGCCGCTCCGACTGCTTGGTCCGGCCGCAGCGGCCGTCGCCGCCGCCGACGGCGACGACGACGAAGGCGACGCTGCGATGATATCGGGGCCGCTGGTGTCATCCGCCAGCCCTGCCGCCGCCGCCGCCGCCGCGACGGCGGCCTCCGCCAGCAACCTCTCCGCCAGGGCCGCCGCCTCCTCCGGCGAGTAACCCCGCACCAACGCCGAGAGCATGCCCTGCGCCATGGTGGCGCAAGTTCGTTTATGCAGTGTATGGTGAGGAAGCTTCGGCTGTCACCGATGACCCGCGGGGTCCGCTGTAACATCCTTGATAAAATGCCCTGCAAGCCCCCGCGATCCGATCCCCCGAGGCAGGTCTTCGCCACGCGCCACACGCCGCATTCTTCATTCCTCCTGCTCCGACCACCCCTCGACTCGGTTGCCGACCCCAACCCATTCCCTTTCGCAAAGTTTATATAACATAAAATACATACATACATATGATGGCTTTCAGTATCCGCTTTGGGGCGTCTTGGGGAGTCAGACCTGCTGCCTTAATAGGCTCCTCCGCTAAAGAAGGGAACGGGCCCACGCCGCCATCCCCTTGACACCAAGCGGAATCGACTGGTTTCCACTGATGAGATCTCGACATCTGTGTCGTACTGTGCCGTACGGAACCAACTCTAGAGATATCTTTTTCCCACACACCTCCAGCTGCGCTCCCCCGAGGTGCATGTCCTTAGGGAGGCTCTCCGCGGGCACCACCTCCACTTGCAGCCCGCGCAACGCCTGCAGGGGAGCGGAGGTCAGGGGAGCGGAGGTCAGGGGAGCGGAGGTCAGGGGAGCGGAGGTCAGGGGAGCGGAGGTCAGGGGAGCGGTGGTTTGAGGTGGATGGCCGAGGAGTGGGGGATCCAGGATGTCAGGAGGGGAGTGGGGGTTGCGAATGGGGCTTTCAGGGCAGTGAGGGACCAGTTGAAAGCAGGTTAGGATAACTTGTTATATTATATATGTGTGTGTGTGTGTGGTAGGACCGGTTAGGAGCCGGAAGGTGCTCGGAGCTAATCTGACCCCGGCCCGGCCCTGCTATCACTGCCCCCAGCCATGCCCTTAACTTCCTTCACCCAACCTGCTCCTCCCACCCCGACAACACCGGCGCCCGTCCTTCACGGAGGTTAGAAGGTCACCGGCCCGCGGGTCCGTCCGTCCGTCCGTCCTCAGATCTTACCGCCAAGTCCTCCAGAAACATCGGTGCGGCGGACAGCACCCCCAGGGTGGGCGGCCGGGGCCCGGGCGGCTGCACACCTGCGGGGGCAGGGGCCGCCGCAGTGGGGCGAGGGACGGGAGGGACGGGAGAGGAGGAAGAGGAGGGAGGGCGACAGGGCAGGTGATACAAGGTGGCCGGTGATGCAAGGAGGTGGAAGTATGAAAAGTCAGTCGACGTGAGGGTAGGTGGTGGCCCTAGTTCGATGCTGCAAAAAGACGTCCGCGGCAACACACGTCCGCCGGTATTCCCCGGCGGACGTGTGTCCCCGGCGGACGTGTCCCTCCCCGGCGGACGTGTGAAGGGTACACTGAAACCGTGGTTACGCAGGAAGCTGTACAACCCCAGACCTTGGGCCACACAAGTACATCAGTGGAAGCGGAACACGGCTTGGAAGCCTGGCGGCACACGGCGTGCCAGGCCGGACCCGTGCCGCACGGTACGGCACGGCACGGCAGGCGAAACCCGCACGGGAGTTGGACTCCACGACCCACCCACCCGTCTGCACCAGGTCCTCCCACAGCACATTGGCCACATACTCCGCATCCGCAGAGCCTTCGAAAGCCACCAGCATGGTCCCACTGCTACTGCTGCTACTGCCAGCGGCGGCAGTAGCTGCTGCTGCTGCTGCGCCATCCATGCGGAGCCGCGGGACAAGCCCGTACTGCGCGCCGAAGCTGATGTAGTACAAACGGCCTAACCGTCGCCACCAGCCGACCTCCCGTGCAAGCGAGCTGGGCGCCTGGACGGGACCTAGTAGTACTGCCGATGGCGCTGGCGGCTGGGGGGCTGTAGCACCGCTACCGCCTGGCCCGGCCGCCGCAGTCCCCATCACCATCCCGCTGGTAGCTGCTACAGCCACTCCAGACGGCCCCAGTGATGGCCCCGGCGGCGGCCCAGCCGCAGGTCCGAGGGCGCCTGCGGGTGCTGCTACAGCCGCCGCCTGCGGCGCCTTCGCGGGCCGGAACAGCCCCGACCCGGCGCCCGCCCGCTGCGCGTCCGCCGACCCAGGGCGGAAGCCCGCCTTCCCCGGGGGCTGACCCACGGGTCCGGCTTCGCCGCCCCGCTGCTCCTCCTGTCTCCGTTTGACGAGCGAGTAGACGTAGGCGCCCACGGCGGCCACCGATGCCAGTGTGGAGACGAAGCCGATGGCGCGGGAGTGCGGCGACGGCGTGCCGGGGGGTACGGCAGCTGGCCCGGAGGGGGGCGGCAGTAGCACGTTCGCTGCAGGTCGGGGGTCGCCCGTGAGGTCGGTGCTACCGCTCCCGCCCCCGCCTGCGCCTACGTCGCCTGTGGTGGTGCCTGCATCTGAGGGTGACGGTGTGGCAGAGGTGGGGCGGAGGAGGTTGGGGTGCGGCGCGCGGACGCCGGGACCAAAAGCGGCCGAAGGGGAAGGCAGGAAGGGCCGGGAGGTGCCGAAGCGAGCCATCTGGCCGGCCTGTGGGCCGTCTTCCTGCTGGTACTCGCTGACATCTGACAGCTCGACGGTAGTTTGCCACCGGCTGGCGGCGTCAGCGCCCTTGTGTTCATGTCCGTGTGGAGCACGATTGCCGGGTGCTGCACGAGCCACGTGAGCGCCCTGCGGAGCACATCCACAGTGGGATATTGTTTCGAGAAGGTGGTAACGAGCAGAGCATTTTACAGCTCAGATGAAGGAACATGGGTGGCGGGTTGTAATGCCACTCAGGCAACATACTGTGCTGCGAAAGTCCCGTCTGTCCGCCTACCCGCTGCAGTCGTAATTCTTGTGGACACAAGCACCAGCTTCTTCGCCTTAGTTTGCTATGAATGCAAGCTCGTTGCGCGCCTGCGGTCAACCATGACCGACCGGAAACCGGCGGCTGTCGTGAAGCATCGGCAACACTCCCCACAGCGCGAGGAGCATCGAAGAACATAATTATACCATCTAGTTTTATAGCTTATAACAAATGTTTGAATTCAATCACCCTACGAAATGTTTCTGCGATTGATGTCTGCCATACAGAGTACTGAGTATTCTGACGCTACAATATACTACAAAGTCCGCATGAAATTATGTTCAAGGTATGGCAAATCATGGTATGGCCCAAGGGTCTGTCGACTGCCGTACCGAAATGATATGCGCAACTTCATGCTCGACAGCCTCCTCGTGCCTCTTCACACGGGACTCCTAGCGACATCCAGAGCGTGTCCACAAGAGCGTGAAACCCTCCTCAGTCCTGTCTGCCGAGTCGTGCTGCCATGCTTTCCTCCTCAGCGTGCATGGCACGTCCACGGCGTGCGTGCTCAGTTCACCTCCTGCTGCTGGCTGGCACCGATGATCCCATCACATAGGGGGTCGACTGGAACATTCATTCGTTCATTAATCCGTACAGCGACATACACAGCGGCGTCACAGGGACCGGGGGGACAGCCGGCGTGCCCCGGACACGGCGGACAGTGTGCCCCGCCGTCGCAGCATTCAAAATCCTCTATCTTTGGAGGGCCTTCGGTTGCGCGGCAAGCAGCAGCTAGCTAGCCCACGCATGGCCCCGCAGCACAAACACCCCGCAGCACAAGCACCAGCACCTACGCCGGTTGCTTGTCACGGGAGGCGTACATCCCCAACCGACGGGGAGGTATGGGCCATGCGACGTCCGAAACATCCTATCCGGTGCATAAGATTCTTCAGTTCCTGCAACTCGTCGCTGCAAATGCAACCCTGCAATGTCACTATCCGCAACTGCAACCTCTATCTGTTAGCGCCTGTCCATGCATAAAACTTGCTATATACGCGTTGCAGTGTGTCTGTCGTAGGTAAATAAGCGTGGGTTGGTATGAACCGTGCAGCGTGGTCGTCGTAGCACGCATGGCTCAGGTGATGATGAACTGGCGTGACCTGCCGACTTCGTTATCAACGACAAGCGAGCGATTGCCAGCTGGTGCCACCGATTTCGGATCACTCCAGGACCACAACACGAACACAAAATACCTACATACCTCCCACCGCACGCTCGCGACCCCATCCCCCATGCCCCCGCCGTCCTCCCACGGCTGCTCCGTTAGTTTTTAAAACTAACGAAGCAGAGCAGCACGGTCCAAGCATGGCGGTGCAGAGGTGTCCCAACAAATGCATCATGACATCGTGGAGGGCGTCAAATAATCAAGGCCGTGCCCTACGGCACGACGTGCCTACTGCCCATTTCGCGTCAACAGCTAGCAGCCCGTGATGTGTGCTTCGGCAGCGGTTTCGTTCCGGTTCGTTGGAAGTTCGCGGTAGGTGGGTATGGTGGTTACTTAACGGGGGAGGGCCGAGGCGCCGGCGGCGGGCGGCGGGGCGACGGTGGCCTCCGGATAAGGGACGGGCTCGGCCTTGGCGGCGGCGTGGGTTTGGGCGACAGCGGCCGAGGTGGCGGCGGCGGCGGCGGCGGCGGCGGCGAAGGAGATGGCGACGGAGATGGTGGACTGAGGACTGGCTTGGGTGGCTTGGGCGACCGTGGCGGCGGCCGAGGGGATCGCGGCGGCCGCGGCGAGGGGGGCCGCGAGCGGCTGGATGGCGGCGACGGCCTGCGGTTGGCGGCGTCCGCCGGGGGAACACCAGGACACCACACGAAGCGAGAATCGTACCTAACATCGCAAACACACTCGGTGGGCGATAGATCCCGCGTCCTACTAACGCGCGCGCGCGCGATGACGCAACTTTACTAACTTTGCCGTCCGGATAAGCAAGGGGATCCCTTGCTTATTGTCTGCAACTGGGCTCGGTCGGTCGGGTTCCTTTCCTAGGACAAGTCCTTATTATTGACCGGGTGTTTAACTGCTTAGTCAAACTACTGTGAAAATGTCGAAGGTAGGCCGCAGGCCGCCCACGTGGGCCGAGATGCCCACCCCGGGCACGTAGGTGGCCATCCACATACGGCTCCGCAGGCGCACGGCGCACCGCGCACGCCATCTGCCCGTCAAGCACCGTCGCATGTGCAGCTAGAGGAAGCCCGCCCGAAGCAGCTCGCATGCCCCACCCTGTGCGCGCCCAAGGCCCCTATCAAAATAATTAACTCGCGGGTACATCGATTTTAAGCGAGGCCCCACGGCTCCGCAACTCTCATCGGATATACTTACGAATCCGTGCACTCGGAGGGCGAGGAGGTGAAGCGACATATCTTGACCGTTACGGCGGTGCCGTTGTTCAC
Organism: Eudorina sp. 2006-703-Eu-15; assembly: GCA_003117195.1. Lineage (NCBI taxonomy): Eukaryota > Viridiplantae > Chlorophyta > Chlorophyceae > Chlamydomonadales > Volvocaceae > Eudorina > Eudorina sp. 2006-703-Eu-15. Next base: position 165,861 of record BDSI01000097.1, on the reverse strand, counting down.
CAAGCCTGGAAGGGATGGGCACCGTGCGTCAAAGCAAGGGGGATGTGGGCCAAGGGGGACGTGGGCCAAGGGGGACGCCGCGTGGTGCACGGATTGTGATCACAAAACATTGGCACGCACGCGCCACGCATCCGGCTTGCAGTGCGTGTGTAGGCCTGCCGACAGTGAGCTGATGCCGTGTAAGATCTAAGATGCCGACGCGCGCACCTACCTGCCGTCAAGATGGCGAGGCGGTAGTTGAAGAAGGTGGCGGAGCCGGGGGCGCCAACGACCGACACCAGGGTCACGCGGGGATCCCCTGGAGCGGTGAAGCTGTTGTCGATGGCCTTGTCCACCTCGTGGATGCTGACCTGTGAGCGAGGTGATGCGGGCGCGTGTGTGTTTAGAATTGCAACCCGCCCGCCCGCCCGATCCCAGGTGGCAGTATACTGTGTGTGTGTGTGTGTGTCCCGCGGGGTTCGGCGGAGTCGCGGGTGCCCGTGTCCTTGCTTTGGGGAAGGGTCTCATACAGCGATTGTTGCTGTACGATAACCACTAACTGCCAGCAACAACAACACCACGACCACCATCGCCATCGCCATCACTAGCACGTCCTCCGCCGGGAGGTCCGTACTGCATGCCTAACAGAGACGTAAGCTACGCACGCTACATAAGACACATACACGGAACCACGTTATTGCCGCAGCCCAGTAGTCCCACCGACCTTTTGGTTGAATGCGTCCATCAGAGCGATATCGCCCCTGGCGCGCACACGGACCGCCAAGTAAACGTTCCTGGGGGATTTATTATTTTATTTGCCAGGTGACGGTTGGTGGTTATCATATGCCGTTTATTGCGGTTGGTAGTTGGCACGCACGGGATCGGACGGCTCGGCTGTTACGGTGGATTGCTGTTAATAGGGGGGGCGCCCGGGACGGCAACATGAAGGCAACCGTCACAAGTTGTGCACCCTGATGCCACGACCTCACAATATTCTGAAGTGCGCTGCGGCGCCCAGCAAAACATGAATGAATGAATGCGTTTATCAGCAGGTGGAACCCCGCAGGTCCGGCGGCGCCCACCCCATCAGCCGGCAGAGCTGCGTGGCACCCTATAAGCAAGAGAAGATGCAGGTAGGTTAGACCAGCCATATGCCACAAACGTTACGTACTTGGTGTATCCCGCACCCAGCCAGTCGGGTTGGATCTTGATCATGACGCCATTAGGGCCCAGGTAGGTCGCCGGCAGCGTGAACGTACGGAAGACACCGTCGGGGAAGGTCGAGGAGTTGAGCTGGGCAAGCGGCGTGGCCCAGCCCAGGCGCCACAGCTCCGGCCCGTTGGGACAGACGTCTCCGAAACCCATGGCGGTGGAGAAATCCGCGTACTCGACGCCGTCCTTCCAAGCGTTCCACAGCCCGAAGTTGTGCAGGATCTGCTGCATCACGGTGCCCTTCTCGAATATGCCCTGTCGTTGCAGTTGAGCATACATCCCGCCCGCATGCGGGCACACACATACACATGTAAAACCTGACATACTTATGGAACCCTGCGTGTGCGTGTGCGCGAAGCATTTCAGATTGAAGGATCATGAACGGAGTGATGACGTCACCCGATCTAACCCATCCTCCAGCACACGAGGGCGCATTTGCATGGTTTACGTGTACGGGCACTGCAGTTGGGCACTGCCCCGCCCAAGCGCCCATTGCACCCATTCCACATCCCTGCCCTACCCGCCGAATAGCACATGCATACATTAGCAGGAGGCTGCAGCCTCCTGCTACTTATAGCAGCAGCAGCAGCAGCAGCAGCAGCAGCAGCAGCAGCAGCAGCAGCACCAGCAGCAGCGGCAGCACACACAGAGCTCGGCCCACGGTGTTTGTTTGTTCCGTCGCCCGACCGGCCCAGGGTGTCTGTTCCGTCGCCCGACCGGCCCAGGGTGTCTGTTCCGTCGCCCGACCGGCCCAGGGTGTCTGTTCCGTCGCCAGACCGGCCCAGGGTGTCTGTTCCGTCCTGTTCCGTCGCCCGACCGGCCCAGGGTGTCTGTTCCGTCGCCCTTCGCACACCCCTGACGGCCTCGCACCCCTCCCGGACCGCCGTGTTCGGCCCCTCCAATCGGTCCGTCCCCCACCCAGACATCTGCGCATCGCTTCGATCGATGGTCATCAGCTACATTACTCGCTTAGGAATGAACGACCGTGAAGCGAAGACCTCGCTGATACCGATTATGATGCCACCATGGAGGCACGGTAGGTGGGAGAGAGGGCGTAACGGAAATGAAGCAAGGGGACCTTTCAGGAAGCTGCGTCGGCTCGTTGGCGCACGACTCGATGGCGCACTCGAGGCGGCCGTGTCCTCGACCCTTTTATATCCTGCTCTTCCTCCTCTTCCCCGCAAACACCCTGCTCAGTCTCCAGATAAACTAGATAACCTAGATAGATCCCCCCGCACCAGCTGCATGCCGCGCCTCACCCTCGCACTCGCACTCGCCCCCACGCACCTGGCTGTCGGGTGTGAACCAGGACTGCGTCCCCGGCACATCCGCGATCCCCGACCAGCCGCACACGGGCGCCAGGCTCCGCGGCACCACGTACAGGAAGTGCGTGAAGTCGTAGGCGGGCACATCTGCAACGCCGACCAGATCGCCGTATGGCCCCCAGCATGTACGGTTATTTTGTTTTGACGGCCGTCGTCGACGTTGCATCGCGCAGTGAAGTGCGGTGCGGGTGCGGGGAATTCCGGATGTTATTGTGCGTGAACACGAATGTGGCTGCGCGGTTGCAGTTGCGGCTGTGAAAGTAGATGTGAATAGGGATCTGCGTGCATTTCAGGAAGCGGAATGGCCGTTCGTGTGTAGAAAGGTTGGGCGGGGTCTGCCCACCTGACGGCAGTTGGCTTTTAGCAGCCATGGAGATGTAGTCTGCGTCGCAGGCCATGACCTCCCTGGAGCATGGCAGCACGATGGGCACCACCTGGCGTGCAGGTAGGGCCCAGCAGGCACGCCGCACGGAGTGGAGAGCGTTGGTGAAGAGGAGGGGGAAATAAAGGGACGACACCGTGACGGGGTCGGGTCGGGAGCGGAACCACATACATGCAAGTACGGGGCCATGACGAAGCAAGTCATCAGTGCCTGCCTCCTTAACCGGAACCTCCCCAAACTGGGACCCTCCCGAAACCGGAACTTTCCCAAAACGGGACCTCCCCAAACCGGAACTTTCCCAAAACGGGACCTCCCCAAACAAACCGTTCTCAGAACGCCATGTCGGACATACCGTACGCTGGGCGCGCTCGTCCCGCGCAGCTCACCGTCAGGTTCTTCCTGTCAAGCACCATCCGCTTATAGCTGCAGTCATCAAAGTAGTCGGCGTAGCCGCCGGGAGCCAGGAACGCATCCCGCACTTCGGAAACCTGCGCATCATCATCAACAGCGCGAAGGGGTCGGGCGTCGGATCGCTTTGAGGTGGCTGGGTGTTGGCCTGGGGCTCATTCGTTGCCGTTGCCTGCGCTCGCAACATGAGCTGTTGGAAGGACAAAAACACGCGCAGGATGTACGCTTGTGTAACACGGAGTCGGGCTGCGGCGCCAGTACCGGTGCACCGGCGGTGGTGACGTTGAGGTCACGTGAATGGTGCACGGGGCGACGGGGGTCCACCGCCGTATCCAAGCCTCCGCTCCTCCGCCGTGCTTCCGAACGCACGCAGCCACATTGGATCGAGGGCGCTCCTTCGCGAACGCACTCACATTGGCCCCGAGGCGCGCATTGCAGACGGGGCTAGCGGACAGGCTGACCACCATCACCAGCAGCCTCAGCGTGACGCCCGAGGATGGCACGGGTGCCGGCTGCAGCACAACTCGGGCGTCTGTCACGTTCAAGCACGTGCGTGACGCGGGGCCCGCCACGTAGCAGGTCTGCATCACGGAGGGAGCGGCAAGGGGGGGCGTAAAGTCCAGGTAAGGTAAGGTTGGAGGCAGCGCGGCGGGACAGGGGTGCGTGTGGGGGCGTGCTGGACGGAGCGGTCGAGGCCGGGCAGCGCACGACTGCATACATTTTTGAACACATGGAACAGGCCCAATGGCGTCTCGCTTGGCACCGTTTTTCATCCTTCTTTGTGCTACGGTAAGCCGAGGAAATGTTGTGCTGAACCGGCTAGGGAATGTCAAATCAGCCAGGACACAGCCCGGACACAGCCAGGACACGGCAGGCACCCGGAACAGGAGGCAGCGATACCGCGGCGACCGAGCACATCGGCCCCTGCAACGGTACAGCACGCAGCACCACCGTCCACACAGCACGCCAGGGAGCCCGTGCCCCCATCGCAGCGGGCTCCACCCTCTGACGTTCGACGGCGCGGCGTGGCGTGAAGATATCGCATCTGCTGGTCCTCGCTGCCGCTGCCGCTCCCATCCGGTCGCGCCATACCGTAGGTAAGCCCCACCCGTCCCACGCCCAAGGTGCAGCGTGGCGTGAACGCATCGCGACCGCCCCGGCAGCCCGGCTGCCGTCCATTCGGCCGCGCGGTATGTAGGCCATACCAGTGAGGCGATGCTGGACGCCGGAATGGCCTCGCTGGTCTCCGAATCAAAAGGCTGTCCCGGCAGCACGAAGTTGAGGTCCGTTGTGAGGGAGATGACCCATGAGGAGTTGACGAAGGCGGCGCGGTACAACACCTGGCCCTGCGTTTCCGAAGGGGGGACGTACATGTGCAGGTGTGTCGCGAACGCATACAAGGTACACACACAGCCGTGCGCGGCTCTGGGTTGTACTGGGCGGGTTGAAAGTCGGGTTCGACGCAACGTGCGCATACGTCGTACCGTACCGTGCCGTACCGTGCCGCACCGTGCCGTACCGTGCCGTCTGCCGTGATGCCGTGCCTTACAGAGAGGAGGATCAGTCGGCGCTCGGCGGGTTCGGGGCGAGATTCAGCATTCAGGGCGACAGTCGCAGATGCTGCGGCGGCCCGCAGAATTGGATATCGCGCGCTGGGTGGCTTCCAGCCTGCCTGAGCGTCCCAACCTCTCAAGGCGTCTACCTAATTCACTTGGCTCCGAAAACAGCTTTGCGTGCCATGCACTTGAGTTGCCATCGGCGCCTCACGGGGCTGACTGCCAGGGAGATTGCTAGGGTTGGCGAGCAGCCTGCTCGTGTATTTCCAAAGCTATTTTGGGATAACCAGTGTGGTTTGTGCAGCAACCACGTGAGTTTGCTGCACAAACCATACTGGTAATTGTAACATAACCCTGTGAGTGTTATGTCACGATTTCCATTACCACACACAAACAACGCCCCATGCCCGAAACATGACGTCGAACAACTCACCTGGAGACCATACACAAGGGGGGGCGCGGCCGGCGGGCTGGGCTTCGGGGGAGGTCGCTTGTAATTCTTGGCCCATGCGCCTTGCCAGAGGGGGCAATCCAGGCGCACCATGTGCTACTGTCATAACAGGCGTTAAGCTGGTGCATGAGGAAATGGCACTGCGGAAGCCACCGTGTGCCGCGACGCAGGCGGAGACTTGTGCAAGATCGGATTGCAGGCACGCGCTCCCATGCCGGCCGACAGCTGCCCGCCAGCCGTACGCGTGAAGGTCGACTCGTTAGAAAAAATAATAATAATAAAGTTTTCATCTGCATCTAACCTTCTGGTGAGAAGAGTAGATTTACCTGGTTGCAGCGTCGCCCAAACACCGAAAGCCAGGTATGCAAGCAAACGGACGAGGCCTCCTTTTGAGACGCGCGCCATAGCCATAAAATCACACGAAGAATATTTTCGTTCCAGTTTCTAGTCCTACAAAGTGCGCATTCAGCGCGTGCGGCACGCTTTGACGCAGGTAGCCTGCGTCAAAATTTTTATGTTTACTTATTAAGAATAAACACCACCTTCGGATTTATGACTGTGAATGCTATAGAGTTTCACTAGCGCTGCTGAGTCCTAGAAGCGAACGTTGGGGCGACAGTTAGGATTGATGTCGTCAAACATGCGCATAACCTAACTCGTATGTGTTGTAAGGATATATCATGAGAACCTATTAGTACAAATGACATATGGGAGCAGAAAAACTATAGGCGACGCACTGTACGGAAATAAACGAAACCTGAGCCGCGGCATAACGGCTTCCTTAGGCTTCCTTTCAATACAATATACATCATTTATGTAAATCTGTAATATATTATTAAAATTTCCTGGAAAGCTGCTTCGTGTCAGGCCTTACCTCGGTGTTCCGAGTACCCGTAGCCAAGCCGATAACAGTTGCTAACGCTGCAAACTTCCTGTGGAGCTATTATCAACATCCCAGTTTTAAACAGGTAATCAAGCTCACGGGCCTTCGCAGGGTCCTGCCCGGATGACCGACGCACGGGTCAACGCAAGCTGTCAAGTTTCTCTGTCGTCTTGCAACCCAGCGGATTCAGGCCACGGTCGTTCGCCTACCATCGGCTAGATTGTTGAACTATCTATCTGTATGTTTCATGTATGAAAATTCAATGAAATGGATGCCATTGAAACATGGCAACAAGTCGCCGGTAGATGGTTGCGGTGTGGCCGCGGGGCAGGGCGGGGGCCGATGCCAGCCTTGCACTCCAGGGTTTCATCGTCCCGTCATAAAACCTAGCTCCACGTCCTTAACTCCCCTGCGACTGTAGTTCATACCAACAAAGGATTCCAACAAATCTTTATATCCAGTGCGCCCCTGTACGCCCGTTGATTTGTTACGTCGGCATGCACAAGCTAAGCTCTGACTACCTACAAGATCGAAAGCAAATGCTGTTGTTCTCGATGACCCATACTAGCTCGTGACTGAATTTACGGCTGGGCCTCTGCTCGTTCTGAAGATTCGTTGAGCCTAGTAGTAATCGTTACAAGGTGGACCCGAGTCCCGACAGGGTGTTCCCTGGTGTTCCAACGGGCCTGTCCAACGAGCCTGTCTGGTAGCCTTTTATAATTTAGAATGCAATCGTGACAAGGTAGACCCTTAGTCCCGGTTGCATTATACACAGCGTTACTGACCCTTGGGCGCCAGACCTCAAGTAAAGTCCCGTTCAACGAGCGCGCTACGTAGCCACAACCACCCATAGAATGCAATTGTCCTCCACCCATTGGTCCACTGGGTGCAGCTAATGCAGCAGGAGCTCGCAGCACAGCTGAGGCGCAGCCGGCATCGGGTCGCTCCCGTAGCCCCAGCCGTGTCATCGCGAGGACACCTAGCAATGCACAACAACAGGGCGGTAATGCTCTAAGTTGTGTCTGTGGACTGTTAGCCGACGGGCTGTTTCGTGTCGGGCCTGGCCTCCCGACACTGTGCCTTGCGTTCATCGCGAGGTGTGCCGCTGCTCCCATCTGCGGGGCGTAAGCCGGTGTGACCTACTCGCAGTTAACTCTGCCTGCTGGCCCGCTACCGCCGCCGCCACTTCTGGTTCGTCCGAGGCGTCGGCGGCGGCACGGCGGCTGCACGCCCGCATGTGCCATCTGGGGTTGAGCCTGCTGGCCTTCTCCCTGCGCCGCGGCTGGGTGGCCGCCTCGGTCGAGCTGATGGCGGCGCTGGCGCGGCTGGGCGTGGGCCTGGCGGAGGCGGACGCGTACGTGACGGCGCGCGAGGGCGGGCTGGGGCTGCTGCACTTGGCAGTGATGGCTGGCGCGCCGGCGCTGCTGCGCGCGCTGCCGAAGGCAGCGGCTTCCGCCGCCGCCGCCACGGGCAGCTGGGATACGGAGATACGGAATGAGTTGCTGGATCTGGTGGGTCTGGTGGGTCTGGTGGGTCTGGTGGGTCTGGTCTCTGGTGGGTCTGGTGGGTCTGTGAACCCACCCGTCCATGCCCTCTGATACATACCTTCGTCGGGCCGTCATGCATCAAGTCGGTGCCCGCTTTCACGTGTGCTTCCGTGTCCCCACCCCCCGCCCCTTTACCCAACCAGAGACTCCGACCGGCCTTGCCACGTGAAGCTCTGGGGCAAGCGCGTCGTCAGGGTGGCTTGCGGCTTTCGCCATCGTGATGGCGGTGGATAGCAACGGCAATGTGTTTGCGTGGGGCTGCAACCGGGTGCGTGTTTTGTCTATAGAGTAATAAGCGAGTTCATGGTGAGCTTCCTCTCCCCATGCCCTGCCGCTCACTCTCTTCTACCTCGCCATCCTCGTCGCCGCGCCGCCGGCCCCCGCCTTCGCCGGGGTCCCATCGGGCGCGCTCCCCGCGCGAAGTTACGCGTAGTCCACCGATTTGTTTAGCTCCTTACCTTCCGCGCCCTACCATTCCCGATCACAGTTTGGTCAGCTGGGGCTGGGCGACACGTGGAACCGCTCGTCGCCCGCCAGGGTGCGCGCGCCGCTGCTGCGGGCGCGTGTGGTGCTGGTGGCGTGTGGCCAGTGGCGCTCGGTGTGCGTGACGGCCGAGGGGAGGATGTTCTGGTCGGGGGCGCGAGGCGGCGTCGGACAGCCGCAGCAATGGAGGGAGGAGCACAACCTGTGAGTACAGGGTTGCTGTCTTCCAAAGGACTTTGGTAGACACCGGTGTACGAGCGACAAGTACGATTCCTCCAATGAACCCGATTCCTTATGGGTTCACTCCGGCGGGGGACACTTCCCCGCCGAAGGTCGTTCCGTCCGCATCGCTGGTGCAACTCGTTCCGCAAGTAAGCCCTTCATTTAGCATCCGTTGCGTTCCGTCTGGACACCGATCAAAGCCAGCTTGCCTCGTTGTAGAAGCGGTGTGCATCTTCGCCCTTTGTCCGGGTGGTTCGGCCGTCCAACCCCCGGCCGCCCTCGCTTGGGCTCCACGGCGCCCTCCCAACTGCCATCCCGGTAGGCCCCTTCGTCCTGTTGCGTCGTAGGGATTGCAATGACGCCTCTTTCGTTGCCGCAGGATCCCTCCCTGAGTCCTGCGGGGTTTTCGGCACTTCTGCCCCCCAGGGCGCCGGCACTTGCCCGGGTGTCCCCACCTCGCCATATCCCGGTAAGGGAATCCACCCCGCATGCCCGGGTGTTTCCCGGCGCGCCCGCTCTGACCGGGGAGCGCGCCCGATGGGACCCCGGCGAAGGCGGGGGGCGGCGGCGCGGCGACGAGGATGGCGAGGTAGAAGAGAGTGAGCGGCAGGGCATGAGGAGAGGAAGCTCACCATGAGCTCGCTCATTACTCTATAGACAAAACACGCACCCGGTTGCAGTGTCACGACACACTGCGTTATTGGCGTATCGTGTACCTTCTGATTGACATACGACCTGCCGTACCGCGCTGCAAAGGCATGCTCGAGATGGGAATTTGGCTGTTCTGCCTCCTGATGTACTCCTGTGGGCTGTACTGCTCCTGCCGTGGTGCTCTCGCGGGAACTGAGACTCCGGGCCGAGATGCTGTGCCGCCGGCCGCCAGAGCCGCCATACTGCCATCCGCCAGGGCCACCAGTAGCTGTGGCCTGTGTTTGGCACGCGCTGTGTCAAGCACATGCTGTGTCGTGATAGCAGCCCCACGCAAACACGTTGCCGTTGCTATCCACCGCCATCACGATGGCGAAAGCCGCAAGCCACCCTGACGACGCGCTTGCCCCAGAGCTTCACATGGCAAGGCCGGTCGGAGTCTCTGGTTGTTTAAGGGGGTGGGGTGTGGGGGCACGGAAGCACACGTGAAAGCGGGCACCGACTTGACGACGGCCCGACGAAGGTATGTATCAGAGGGCACGGACGGGTGGGTTCACAGACCCACCAGAGTCTGGTGACCAGACCCACCAGACCCACCAGACCCACCAGACCCACCAGACCCACCAGACCCACCAGACCCACCAGACCCACCAGACCCACCAGATCCCGCAACTCACTCCGTACCTCCGTATCCCAGCTGCCCGTGGCGGCGGCGGCGGAAGCCGCCGCCTTCGGAAGGGTACGCAGCAGCGCCGGCGCGCCAGCCGTCACTGCCAAGTAGCAGCCCCAGCCCGCCCTCGCGTGCCGCCACGCATGCGTCCGCCGCCGCCGGGCCCACGCCCAGCCGCGCCAGCACCGCCATCAGCTCGACCGAGGCGGCCACCCAGCCGCGGCGCAGGGAGAAGGCCAGCAGGCTCAACCCCAGATGGCACATGCGGGCGTGCAGCCGCCGTGCCGCCGCCGACGCCTCGGACGAACCAGAAATGGCGGCGGCGGCAGCGGGCCAGCAGGCAGAGCAAACTGCGAGCAGGTCACACCGGCTTAACGCCCCGCAGATGGGAGCAGCGGCACACCTCGCGATGAACGCAACGCACAGTGTCGGGAGGCCAGGCCCGACACGAAACAGCCCGTCGGCTAACAGTCCACAGACACAACTTAGAGCATTACCGCCCTGTTGTTGTGCGTTGCTAGATGTCCTCACGACGACGCGGCTGGGGCTACGGGAGCGACCCTAGAGCTAAGGTATTCAGGAAACAGGCATCAAGGGAAGGTTGCTGTGCTTGCCCATGGTATGCCGCGTATTGTAAGCCAGGCCTACTCAATAGCATCCCAAAACGGCCCTGCCTGCAATGGCATGCCTCTATGCAGTAAAGCTAACAATAGCTCCACAAATCGGTCTCCACAAATCTTAGCTTCATGCCTACCAGAAGCGCTTCCAAATCAGGCCAGTCACCACTGGCAAATAAAGACAGGCTGTGAAGACGGCACTTGAAAACTCGCACTCGGTGGTGCACGTGCGAAACCCCGCCCCCCCCGGGTGATGCTCCGGGCCGGCCTAGTACACAGACGAGCAGGCGTGCTTTACAGTTTCCAAGTTAGTACCAGCGTTTGTGCTCGACGATCAATACAAGATGCTTCTAGAGCGGCTGGACCAGCTTGCCGCGGAGCGGAAGGAGGATAAGGCGGACCTCAAGGAGCGGCTGGAGAAGCTGGAGAAGGCCCAGAAGGAGGATCTCCAAAAGAAGATGGATTTCCGGCTGCTCCTAATCGTCGTAGCGCTGTTGCTAGTCAGTGTGGCCGGCTTGACTTCCGGGAGGGTGGTTGAGCCCGCGGGGAGGGTGGTTGAGCCCGAAGTGGTTGAGCCCGCGGGGAGGGTGGTTGAGCCCGAGGTGGTTGAGCCCGCAGGGGAGGTGGCCGAGGTGGTTGAGCCCGCGGGGAAGGGGGCGGGGGCCGCCGCAGGGGAGGTGGCCGAGGTGGCGCTGCCCCCCCAGCAGCTCACCCTGCAGGAGCTGATGGCCTTGTTGCCCACACCGAAGTTCCCCAACACCCGGGCGTACAGGCCGTCGTCATAAGTGCCATCAGTCAGCAGGGGGTGGGGGGGGGCGGTGGTGTACGTTGGAGCGTGGTGGTGGGCAGCCTGACCGCCCAATCTAAGCTGTTGACATGGTGAACAACAATAATAATGATAACAATAATAATATTGCATGATCGGTAAAGTTCGTCTTCAAGGTTGTTCTAAAGGATTGGTCGTTTGAAAATGGTTGTTGAATACCGTTAGTCGGTTGCCCATTTTGTCATAAAAGCAGCACAACCATAGTCACATGGACTTGGTCATAGCCTCGGTTTGTTGGTGAGCTGTTGTTTACGGTGACCTCGCGCAGCGCACGTTGGAGTTGGATTCGGACCCTTATTTTGACAGCAGCACGACCCCAGGCGGGGCGACACCTCTTGTTTTCTTGTTTTCTGTTTTTCTGTTTAGATAGGGCCTATCCTGTTTAGGGCCTAGCTTTGGGGCCTCGGTTAGTGACCTTGTTTTAAGACCTTGTTTTTGCAAAATTTGTTTTGGTGTGTCGGTGAGGCCCGGGGCCAGCGCTTAGAGACACATGCGGGGTGGGGCCACTGGGGCTGCACGCTTGCAGGTGGCCACTGGGGTAGCGCGGAGTAGCGCGATACCGCCTACGTCGTCTGCGCGAGTCGCCACCCCCCAGTAACAAACGAAGGGGGACTCTGGTGGCATGGAACACCCGTTTCCTGCTGCTGGGGTCCTTAAAAATTGTTGTAAATACCCCCCTAGCCCTCAAACGCTTGCGTGCATCACCCGTCCGCTGCCTGCCCGGCGCCCTGGCACGGTGGCCCAAAGCACATCATGTCCTCGCTGCCGCCTATGGCTCTACCTAATTGTCAAATCCCGACTCAGGCGGGAGTCGCGATTGCATACAAGGCCTCGGCAACACGGGTCACGTCATAAAGGCCGCAGGTGTGCGACTCCTACGGCACCAAAGCCCGCGACTTCCCTCCCGCGCATGACTACTGCATCACGGCCTGCCGGTACTCCAAAGGCACCTGCCGGTTAGTCATAAGTCATAACTCACAACTCTAAGAAGGCCTCTGGTCAGTCCAGACTCCCACGTGCAGCCACACTACTCCTCTCCAATCCAAACCAAGACGTCGCCGCGGTACTCCGCCATGAACGAGGCCCGGTCGGGGCAGCCGCCGTGCTGCTCCAGGTACTCGGATCGGCGCCGTCCATGCGCACCGTGCCCTCAAACCAGCGCGCGACCTTGAACTCCGAGCCGTCGTCCACCGCCACCACGTCCACGCCCCGCGCCGCCAGCAGCTTTGCCCAGTAGCCGCTGCCGGACCCCACCTCCACCAGCCGCCCCTGAGAGGCGCGCTGGATGGTTGCTAGCGCCTCGGGCAAAGGGATGGCGTAGCCGAACTGGTCGATGGCTTGGTAGCGCCTCTCAAAAACGTCCATGACCCTGCCTCTTGTACTCGTTGAAGTACAAGAGGTTGAACAGGAAGCCTCTGGTGCCAATGTAGATGATACTCCGAGCCCACGCACGGCTCCCATACGCCGTGTAAGTAGACGTTTTCGGGGTCATGCGGCTCGGTGAGCCGCTTCATCAGGGCCTCATGGATCGCCTTGCGTTCCCCGTTACCATACAATGCCATGTCAAAAGCATAAGGTCTTGAAATCAGAGGATTATGTCAATCCTCACCCTCGCCCCCTCGCCCCCATCTCCACCAACGGCGATGATAAGTCACATACACGGGCAAGATTGATCTTTCTTATACTGCCGTACTTCTGGCACTACTTGGCGGGCACGCACCCACTTCCACATAGCGGCGGCGGTGCCGATCGTGCTAAGCTCCAAGATACGGTAGATAGCTTGCTCGCCCCCAACGTACATCATCGTTGATTGCTTTCTGCCAAGCACCGCGTGCGCTTTGTGCCCCCTCGCTAGTCCCTTATTACTGCCACCGTGCAGGTAGGCCATGACTCCATCGACCGCCGCCCATTGAGGGAGGATTTGCAAGCGGACCGAAAAATTGTTCATGTCACGGCATTGATGCGCCATAAGGCCGGCGCGCACTCTGCAGGGAATGATGACACATGCATGACACGGCGCACGCACCACTGCCCCCACTACTACCCCCACACAAATCGCGGTCGGTGCACAGATAGAGAAGCTAGCTACGTGTGCCACTGTGGTGCAGTCCAGCCACTACGAACAGACAGCGGTGAACGCCAACACACACAGCCCAATCAGGGTTCCTGTACAGATGTCTATATATGCATGGGTACTGCGGTAACAATGGCGGCTACGACAGCCAGAGCGACAGACTGCCCCGGCCTTGATCTTGCGCAAGCTTTGCATCGGACAACGAAATCGTTTTGTACCCTCGGCAACCTACGTACCCTGCTGCTGTCAACCTAGCAATTCGAACAGCTACAGGCAGTACAGGCAGCAGGCCTCCGCAGCAGAGGTGACGCCCCACCGCTCCGATGCAGGTGCGGTGTACGTAGCACACGGCGCGTGCGTCGCATCGGCATCGAAGAAGACGGCAAGGGAACCTCCCTAGCCAACGCAGCCGCGAATAACGCACGCGAGGAGATGCCCTGGCGCGCGCGAGCAGCTGCGGCATCTATCGCTGCGCGCTAACAAGATCCGTCTTTGCACACTGCTACGCTTGGTCATTGATCATGAATAATGCTTTGAACGCAACAATCCTGTGCAACACCGCCGTCCGTCAGCCCTACCTCCATGCATGCTCTGATGTGAAAGCATCCTCCGAAACCGCGCAGCACAACGTTCAGTAGTCCTGGCACGTTAAAACGCACGCAGCTACATATTGCAGTCTACGGACTGCAAGCGCACACATCCAACACATGTTCCAGCTCAATCTGCAGACATGCATTCCCAATAACCTCCGTCGCTTATCACTTCTGTGATTTCTGCATGAAACAACTAACTCCTTGTGTCGCAAACGGAGTTACCTTGGCCTTACAGCAGGCAGGCCTGATTTCAGCATTGCGTCGTCAATCGAGCGATTCTTGACGGCAGTGATGCGCGCGTTTCTGAACAGCGCGTCTTGACGGCAGTAATGCGCGCGCTTCAGAACAGCAGCGCGCCGCACGCAGTCGCGCGCTGCCCGGCCAGCACCCCAGATAGCTAGATCGGCTGTAGCAACGCCGCCGCACGCGCGCTGCCTAATTAGGACAACATCGATGCCCGCACATCCAGCCAGCGCGTGCCCGTACATACGCACAAACAGGCAAACCTTCGCTATCTGTACCACACTTCAGGACAGCAGTAGCTAGTGCTATGTACGCGTATGTATGAACGAATTAAACGAATCAAGAAGCTGTACGGCAAGCAGCAGCCACGCAGCATGCTCGCTGAGGTGCACACGCACACGCACACGCACACGTGCTGCGGAAGTTAGTTTGTTCACATACAGTGATGTGTAAGTACATTATGTGAGTGTGCGTTTGTGTATGTCATCACCTGCATCAACTAACGCGCAGCCGGCACGCTCATGCATGTATGGCGGGCATGTATCCCGCCCAAGCGTTCCGTTGGGCCCTACGTACGTACCTGTCGACCCATTAGACCCATACAGCCATGGGTCCACTTGATGACCGCAGATTCCTTCGGGCTTCACATGGCACCTACTTACATTAGCTAGAACTGCCTCGCCCCTTAGGGTGCCCGTCGTAAGATGTCGGTGCCGGACGTCATAGATCCATATGTAACACATACACATGTATGGCCGCCAACAGCACCCACACCCATGCATCCAGGGCACGATCCATGCACCCATACACCCAGGGCACGATCCTCCCACCGATCTTCATTCCTACCGCGTAAGTCTTCGACCTGTGTAAAGGATTGGGGGCTCCGTTCCCAAACCTCTCAGCCGACTGATGCCATTTAAAGGTGTATGTGTTTATCACGCTGTTAAAACGCTAGTGACAATGAATGCGTTAACTCTGTACGTACATGAATCGTGTGTTGCAGCAGGTGCTGCGCGTCGCCATCTATCTGGGGCGTTTCGGCCACTTGGGAGGCGGCGGCCGGGGCGATTTCGTGACGGGAGGGGGTTTCTTAGGCGGCGGTGGTGGCGGTTTGGGCTGCGGAGATCGCGGCGGTGGCCGAGGCGGCGGCAGTGACGGTTCCCGCGGCGGCGGCGGCTTCTGAATTGTGAGCACCTTGGGCGGGGGCGGCGACGCACGGGGTGATGGGGGCGACTTGGAGGACGGCGGCGGCGTCGGCGGCTGCGGCCGGGAGCCGGCCGGCGGCGGCCGCGGCCATGGCGTTGATTTGGGCGACGGAGGCGGCGACCGAGGTCGCGGCGGCGGCGGCGCTGGCAGACGCGGCGGCTTGGAAGGCGGCGGCGACAGCCGTGGTGGCGCCGGTGGAGGCCTGCATGCATTATGTATCAAGGAGACACCGACACGAGGACAGCCGTTACTAGAAGCTTACATATGACGGCAAATATTTATCAGGACTGCACGATACCAGCGCCTGTCCAAAGATGATATGGATTGCGCCAGCTGCGTGTATGCATGTCGCGGCCCGGCAGTCCCAGCGCGCCAAATGCAGGACCATCCCGCATCATGGATGCGCGGCTAAGTTAGGACCAGGCATCCTTGAGGCCGGCCGGCCGGCCGGCCGGCCGGCCGGCCGGCAGGCAGGCCGGCCGGGCAGGCGGGCCGGCCGGCCGGCCGGCCGGCAGGCGGGCAGGCCGGCAGGCGGGCAGGCCGGCAGGTGGGCAGGCCGGCCGGCCGGCAGGCAGGCCGGCCGGGCAGGCAGGCCGGCCGGGCAGGCGGGCCGGCCGGCCGGCCGGCATAATGTACTTACACATCACTGTATGTGAACAAACTAACTTCCGCAGCACGTGTGCGTGTGCGTGTGCACAGACAGACAGACAGACAGACAGACAGACAGACAGACAGACAGACAGACAGACAGACAGACAGACAGACAGACAGACAGACAGACAGACAGACAGACAGACAGACAGACAGACAGACAGACAGACAGACAGACAGACAGACAGGCAGACCCGCCTGCTGGTACCAAGCAACGTGCTGACGTAGCTTGCGTTACGGACGGGTCAATGGGGCCGGTAGGTGGACCTCACGCCCTGGCCCCTGGCTTCCAAAAAGGGGGGCAGGTGCCAAACACATACATTCGTCCACCCATCCAATCCGGCCTAGAGCTACCCCTATCGCTTTACGCATTACAACGAACAAGGCACTGGCCGCGTGGGATGGACGACTTACGCTGGCGGATCCACGCATTCGCTGGGGGCGGTCAGGAAGCGGCACAGCTTGACCACGATGGCCGAGCCGTCGTTGACTAGGCCTTCGGAGGGGCGCCGGATGGATGAAAGGGAAGACAAACTGGATGGATATGTGGCCGGATGAATCGATGTATGGCCGGTCTACGGTGCCGACGACACGGAAGGGTGTGCGAAACGGAAACCGCAAGCCGGGCTAGGGGTCTCGTGGGACTGGTCTGCTGTTAACTTTGCTCCTTGCCTGTGTACCATATGTATGCATGTGTATGTGCCGCACGCTGGCATTCAGTGGGAATGCTGCAAATAAATGGAGTGTCTGCCATCTAGGGCCGCTCCGTCCCTGGGCTCTGCCATCTAGGGCCGCTCCGTCCCTGGGCTCTGCGTGCCTCTCCGCATCCACCCGCCCGCCCGCCCTCATCGTGTTGATAGCCCCCACCCACCTCCCGTCAAGATGTGGACCTTGTAGTTGAAAAAGGTGGCGGAGCTGTCCGGGTCCACCGTACCCAGGAGCGACACCATGGGGTCGCCGAAGGAAAAGAAGGTGTTGTCGATGTCCTTCTTGAGCTCATGGATGTTGACCTGCGCGCGGAATCATCAGCTCATCACACGGCGTGACGTATATACACACGTGCAGGGGGCGGCTCACGCAGGGCGGGCACATACGGTACCTCCAAGCAACAGCTTCCACGCACCTACGCGCGCCACGTTGAGCGGAGACCGTTGTGCAACCGTGCATAGATAGATAGATAGATAGATAGATAGATAGATAGATAGATAGATAGATAGATAGATAGATAGATAGATAGATAGATAGATAGATAAATAGATAGATATATAGATATATAGATAGATAGATAGAAGGATAGATAGAGAGAGAGAGAGAGAGAGAGAGAGAGAGAGAGAGCGCATAACTATACATTATGACAATACTGACCCGGTCGGGACTCGGGTCCACCTTGTAACGGTTACATTATACTAACATCTATATCCTTCTTCCCCAACTCCACAAGTTGCGTCTGGACAAGACCCACTCCTTCGGCCCTTAGACCGATAAGGCCCCTGACGGAGTGCTGCCGTACTCTCCGTTTATGTCGGCTGGGGCACCAGGACTCAGCGGTTCGATGCTGCCGTACTGCCGTACTGACGACACCATGCGTGTCCGTCCATGCATACATACCTTTTTGTTGAAGTTGTCCATGAGGTCTACGTCGCCTCCGGCCCGGACTCGGAGGGCAAGGTACATGTTCCTGCAACCGTGCGTGGAGCAGTGGCAGCCATACCAATCCATACTAATAACGAAACCATCCGCCGTTTCGTCACATCATCGAAATGCCCCACAAGCCAGGCCCTACACGCTACTCATTCAAACCCCGTCAAAACAGTACAGGCATGTCGTCGGACATCGTACATCACACGGCGGCGGCAGCAGTCGAACACATAGATACCCATATGGACGGCGTAGTCTCACTTGGTGTATCCCGCACCCAGCCAGTCGGGTTGGATCTTGATCATGACGCCCGTGGGCCCCAGGTAGGTCGCCGGCAGCGTGAAGGTGCGGAACGTGCGGGCCGAGAAGCGCGACGTGTTCAGCTGCGCAACGGGCGAAGCCCAGCCCAGGCGCCACAGCTCGGGGGCGCTGGGGCAGCCGTCGCCCAAACCCATGGACGTGGAGTAGTCCATGTACTCCAGGCCGTCCTTCCAGCCGTGATACAGCCCGAAGTTGTGCAGGAGCTCCTGCATCACCGTGCCCTTCTCGAAGATACCCTGCTTATAAAATACCATAAAATACATATAATACACCATAAAATCAAAAATACCACGCACCTAGTGCGTGCTGACAAAAAACATACATGTTTTGGTGCACTTGTGGAGCCTGTCCGGAGCGCCATGGTAGCGCCAGTTCGCTTAGGCAGTGTATGGTGAGGAAGGTTCGGCTGTCGCCGATGGCTGTCACCGATGACCCGCGGGGTCCGCTGTAACATCCTTAAGAATAAAAATACAAGCAGGTGAGCATACATGTCCCATACATGCGACCACGCACGCACGCACGCATTCGGTTTGGTGTTTTCCTTTTCTTGTCAACACCCATGCATTCGGCTGCATGTCGCACCTACGAAGGGCATACAGCTCGCCCTGCCAGCTACATACACACCGAGCTGCGCCACACACAGCATTGTCGTGCCGTCATCTATCGGTGCACGACGACACGTGCCGTCCCGGCGGCTGATGAGGTGCCGCGCCTCACCCTCGCCCGCACCTGGCTGTCCGGTGTGAACCAGGTCTGGGTCCCCGGCAAATCCGCCAGGCCCACCCAGCCGCAGATGGGCGCGAACCCCGAGGGCATCACGTACATGAAGTGCGTGTAGTCGGACAGGACGACACCTGTATGTGATGTGTGTGGTGTATGTGGTGCAGAGTAGGCAGCAGGTAGGGCGACACGACGCACGAACAGCGTCGTGCGTGCATGCACAATCATGCACACGCGCCCCGCCGTAACTAAGAGGTCCCAGGCCCGTCTTCAGATAGCGCATGTGTGGACGGAGGTGACACCGACCCGAGGCGGCTGCTGGCACGAACAAACGAAGCGAAACCTCGCTGCTGAATGGCTTAGCCAGCCTTGCTTGCTTACTTCGTCGACCCAGTTAAACCGATACATTTATACATATACATACATACAAACATCTTGCTGCTCAGCTTTCGAACACGTGGGCGCATTTTCTGAGGTGCCGACACGCGCGGTCGATTCGTGTACACGCGGACACCAGCAGCCGGGGGCCGTAAACCCCCAGTACCCCTACATCACTCGCGGCCACCCTCCGCGAACGAAAGGCGCATCCGCCAATCAAACCGCAATCCAGTCGTCACCCATTGGCAGCTGTGGACCACAACGCTTGCACGAACACACAGCTCGCACGTACTCCAGAAGCGCACAGCAGCGAGACGGCGCATGCTGCGGAAGGCCCTGCGCCGCGGCATGCTGGAACGGGTGCGCCTAGTGCGCCCTCGTTATGCACGCAATTCCCCTGAGCCCCACGGTTGCTTATCATCAGCTATTTATATTATTACCTTTGGGTAAATATTATTACCTTTGGGTAATCTGCGGCGGGCATAGGATGCTATGTAGCCCTCATTGCAGTTGAGAACCGCCTGGGTGCAGGGGATCACTGTGGACACCACCTGCGGAAGTACGAGCGGACGTACGACATTGTAGGACAGACCGGGACACGCAGCTTGCTCCTAATAGCTAGCGTAGTGAGCTCGGAGAACAGACGGACGCGACCGTTTTGCGCGTGTGTACATACGTCTGTAAGTTTGTTTGCGCGTGCGTGCCTGTCTCGTTGCCGGCGGTAGATATATAATATTAAACAAAGCTCTGTCCTTGTTCACATCGCCTACATCGTCCACCTATCCACCTAACCCACCCTGAGAGCCTCCCGGTCGAACGACATCTTGCCGTAGCTGCAGCTGCTGAAGTAATCCGCGTAGCCGCCCGGATCCAGGAACGCATCTCCGACAGCCGACACCTGCAGCCGGCAGCAGCAGCAGTCTATTTCACATGTTGTTTATTTTGTTTTCATGGTGAGGGGTTCGTTTGGAGTTTTAGATCGGCATAATATGATATCTAGTCGAGGCCTGCTGCGTGCGTGGCGGGACGCTCGTCCTCTGGTGCGTGGATGTCCGCAGCAGCACGAGCCCGACACACCCAAGCGTTCACATCCGTACGTACACCAGCAAACATGAGTTGTATCCGCTGCATGATCGGCCTATCGCTCGATGTGCATACGGCATATCGTACATCCTAGAAGTCGTAGCGTGACGGCGGGCGGCCGTACGAGGTGGCCCACCCTTGACCTTGCGTGACGGCAGTGCGTGATGGCCCACCCACCGGCTGGTGTCTCTGGGCAGCTTTCAATTCAACCCCAGAGCCAGAGCCAGAGCGTGCGTGGTGGCGGGCCCGCCCATGCACCCACCGATGCGCCTTGTCGGGCCCCGCAAACGGCGGTGCTGTTGAGGCTGATCACCATCACCAGCAGCCGCAGCCTCAGGTTCACGCTGGGCACTGGCGCAGCCGACGCCACGACACGCGCTCCGGAGATCGACGAGCAAGCGACGTCACCCGGGCTTTGAAGGTAGCAGGTCTGCATACATGCGGGCCGTGCAGCAGGGCGCGCGCGACAGACGGTACACGGAAGCTGGTTGGGTACATAATGCAGCCTAGGCAGGTTGTCTCTTGTGTGCCTACGAGCTATCTGGGCCCGTAGGAACACCCGGTCGGGATACGGGTCCACGTTGTAACGGTTACATATATATGTATGCCTGATCATCATGCCTCACCCACCAGAGAGATGAAGCTCCCCGGGGGGATCAGATCGCCGTAGTCCACGTCGACTGGCTGGTCGGGCAGCAGGTACAGGTTGTCGACATCCATCGACAGCATCCAGGACGGCTGCGGGCGTGTTGTACGATACAGCAGCTTACCCTGCACATACACACGCACGCACGGCAGCACGCAGGTCGAAACTTGGCTGCAACGAACACACATCGATCGTGGTACGTACGACAGTATTATATCACAGGTTTCTGACGTCAGCCCATGTATGCACACGGGGGTTTGTCACGCACCGTACTCGTACGATGATCATGAGCCGCAGTGACATACAGCTGCATGGAGAAGACGTGCAGACGGTAGCTAGCGCGGGCTCGCTGTGACACACAGACAGACCGACCGACAGACACGCCGTACGGACAGACCCGTGTGACCGACGGACGGGACGTGTTGGCAGGTATCCAGGAATCCACGCACGCACGCACCGGTATCACACCGAACACCGGTCAGATGGGTGCACACGCACGCACGTGTTTGGAACGCACGCTGGCCCCCGCTGGCCCCCGACGTGCGTGTGTGACCCCTTTAGTCGTTGTCACTTGCAAGCAAGGCATGCATGTACGGCACGCACGCACACACCATGATCGTCACTGCGGTTGCGTCGGGTGTCGCCGTGTCCATCGAGAAAGCGATTGTGTCGTCATCGCTGCTGCTGCTGTCCATGGGGCTACTGCCGCCGCCGCCGCCGCCGCTGTCTACCTGATCATCAAGAGCGCCCGTTGGCGGCGGAGCTGCGGAGTCCGTCAGACGGGAAAGAGAGTCAGGCCAGTATTGTAATTTCCAGGGAACCGACGTGCTTACGTACATAGTAACGAACCAGGGAACAGATATAGTGGTACCCTGTACACTGCTAGGGGGTCCACTGTAACACCACTAATAACCACCCGGTCGGGATACGGGTCCACCTTGTAACGGTTACATTACCACCAATAAGAATAATAACGATTACTTACATATTTAATAATAGTATCCTGCATATTGCTGAACAAAATTCAGGGAAAAGCTACGTACCGTCGTGAGCCGTTGCGAACACCCTAGCGCTGGCGAGGAGGAGGACGATGAGGACACGCGATGCCGCCGTGGAGGGAGACCCGTGGTGCAGACCACGGGCCACACATGGCCACTGACACGTCGCGCGAGCTGGCATGATAGCTGCTGGTACGTCTTTCACGCCGTCCTGAGATGGAAGGTTAAGCAGGCAGAAGTTAGGGCGGGATGCGTCAGTTGATGAAACCCTGCCATTCGCACCGACGGCCATCAACGGAAGTGCGACAACCTACCTGAAGGTCAGGCGGTGGTCGGGCGGATGCTGCCGCGCACTATTTCAGCGACTACACCTCCTTAAAAAGCTGCTGTAAGTATTGATGTATTCGAATTCAATAGTCACTGCGCAGGAGGTGAAAAATAGTGGAAAAGCAATTGACACAATGGTTCCTGCACATCCGCAACATGCATAATCAATGTCGGCTCAACCTAAAGTTGATAGCGCAAGTTTTGGCAAGTAGCTGAACATACTTGACAGCTGGAGGTCAAAGGAGTGGCCTGATTTCAGTCAGCAAAGAAGTTTACAATTGGATTACAATTGGAATGATTTGTATGCATTACCTAAAGCTAACAGTTGCGATAAATCTAAGGTGTACAAATTCCCCAGGGTAAGTTCGTCAGCAAACTTAACGTTCTTACCCGTCAGATACAGCGCCAAGATAGAGGCAGCACAGTAATATGAAATGCGTGAAGATATACTACCGCGCTTGGGTGCAGGCCTGGCACCCAGGCACGGTGACTGTCCGTGAGGGCTGTGGGCGACAGGTTTGCCTAAAGGATGCCGCAAAATATTTGACAGTAATTACTCGAGGTTGAAGATAGGAAACATGTCAAGAGTCGTGTCACTGTAGGGAATGATCTTACGTAACACGGGCTTCCGTGGACCCGTTGTCGCCCCTTCCGGCTTCTAACAATAACATCATATTTTGCAATGGTAATCACTACTGTAAATCAATATAATTAAATCTCCTGAAACGGAACTCATTTGCTTAATTGGCAGGTAGCTGGCGACTTCCAATACTGTTGCAGAACCCAGGTAGAACCTTGAACATGCCGTACTCGAGTAAGACTCATTGGGAAGACGAGCCCAGCCGTGGCTGATGCTGTTGATGTTTACGCACGCATCACTAGAACAGCTGGTGGCCGTGCTATCGAGGGTACAGCCGGACTGGGCCGAACAAGCTGCTCTGCATCCAGATCAACCCGTGCACCGGCATGCGTATGTAGGCACTTCCATGAGGTTCAAAGGGTGTGCCATGGGCTGCTTGGCTGGCCCTCTGAATCCGTGGATACCTCGATTACGTCACGGACATGCAGTTGCTCGGTCTTGGATGGTTACTAAGCGCGGAAGGACAGGCCCGTGGCCCCGTGCATGTGAATGGCACACATGACACACACGTCTTTCCGTTCGAACTTTGAACTCAAGCAAGCGCTGAACCTCTTTTGGTCCGGTCCCTTGACTACTCGCGGCTTTCCTCTCCCTCCCTCTCCTCATCTCTCGACACATTCATCCGATTATTCATCCCCCAGCCATTCCTTTCCAGCAGTTTCCGGCGTAGGGTGGCAGGAACTGGCTGGAGGCTTCCGCGCGAGCACGGCGAACAAGTTCGGCGCTTCGGCCGGTGCGGCGGCCGTTGTGGGCCCCGTGCTAACCGCGATACCTCCAGATCCCAACGGCCTAGCCGAAATCGCATTAGCGCCGTGTGGTGCTTCCTCGGCATACCAGACGTCATATGGTCCAGCTTTCGCTTGTGATCGATCGGTGTGTACGCACGGCCCATCCAGTTCAGGTACCGACACGCTGTCACGCCCGGCCCCTGCAGGTTGTACGATTGCTGATGGCTGTCCTCCTCCGGGGTGCAGCGTTTCGCCGCTGCGTGGTTAGCAGCTCAGCGAGTCCTGGATTCGAATTGGACCCCACTGAATCGCGCGATCTCGCATATACCTCGCAGAGTCCGCTGGACAGCGTCGACTGCTTCGGTGGCACACAGCTCGCCTGCCAGCCCCGCGCGCCCCAAGTCTCTTTTAATGCCCCGCAGTTGACGTACGGCGGAGCAAGGACACAATTCGGGAAGCGTACGGCGGCGTGGGTGCTGCCATTCGGGCCGCAAATGGTCCGGGGAGCAAGCTGCTGTTACGAAGAAGTTTGGCAATTTTGCATTATTCGACGTCGTCGCTGAACTCGTTGGGCCCGACTAACTGGGTCCATCTGGGCCTCTGGGCCAACCGAGACACGGAAATCCCCAAAGAGCCCAGGCGCCCCCTGGACCTACCGGCGTACGGTATAGAATGAGAACCCAAACCCATCCAGACCTCCCCACCCAACGCCTCATCACGCATACATAATCCGACCTCGCGCACTCCCTCAATCGATTGTCCTACCTCATCAGCTGCACCACACCCTCCGACCGCCTAGTCCAGCCAAGCGAGCCGTCACGAATCGTACATCCTCCAAGACGGATCAAGAAGAGCAGCCACACAGGCACAGCCAACAACTCCGTCAGGAAGCACAAGCTGTCCCCCGCTAGTGGATGGTTTGCATACGCCAGCACTCAACCACAGGGGCGGCCACATCTCGGAGGCCTTCCATTCTTTGAATTTCTTCATCCTCACGGACCCCACGCACGCAACATCTGCTCGCTCAGTCTCTTCTACTATGTGGTAACCCGACGTGGACCGGATGGCACACATGACTGCACAGGGCCTGGCTCCACATGCGGCCCGGCTGCGACAGTCGAAGCCGCCGTCCATTGCACACCCGCCACACGCTGCCTGCCTGCCTGCAAGAGGAACCCCCGCCGCGCCGCTGAGGTGCGCCACCAAGACACGCAGCAGTCCAAGCAGCACACACAAAAACAAATGAGTGCACAGGTCGTGCACAGGTCGTGCACAGGTCGTGCACAGGTCGTGCACAGGTCGTGCACAGGTCGTGCAAGTACGGCACGCAGCACGTGTAAGTACGGCACGCAGCGCATGTAAGTACGGCACGCAGCGGCACGCAGAGGAACCTGTCGTCCCAGCTAGCTTAGCACGCCCGCGTGTATGTGCCCAAGTGAGTCACTTGCGTCTTCCGAGCGCGAGCGAGCGCATCGCACCACGCTCAGGTCAACGCACCGCACCGGGCACAGGTCAATGCACCGCACCACGCTCAGGTCAACGCACCGCACCGGGCGCAGGTCAACGCACCGCACCACGCTAAGGTCACGCACCGCACCACGCACCGACGACGCACGCTTATATCTGCCCGCACGGCAGAGTCCCACACACTTGCTGGGTTCCGCGAGCGAGCGGGTGTGGTCAGGTCGTTCCTTCCATTGCCGCGCACGTCTGCTGCGGGACAACGATACGGAGTCACGCACCCGTCTGATGTAGAAATGCCGACGGCAGGGCAAAGTAGGGCCCGCCGGCCGGCCGTATACGGTAGTCCGCCGGAGGATTTTCCAGTCGGAAGCAAGAAGGGATGAAAGGAAGGCAATTGTCGGTAAGCAAGACGAGACGTCAAACGACTCGAGCTGTACTATGATGCCATCAGAACTCGAATGGTGTACGAACGTGCATAGAAAATAGACGTGAGGATCCCAACGGAACTCAGTACGCCGCCAACAGCGCACTGCCAGCAAAACAAACGAACGTACACTTTCCGGAACCGCTTGTGCCCAGCCGAAACATCAACGCCCTTCGCCTCGCGTGACCGACTTGATCGAGCTCATCACGTGCTGTTGCATGTCCTTTGCTGGGGGCAGCGCTCGGCGGCCCGGGTGCCTCGGCGGCCTCGACATACACTCGTCCGCTGATACCGTCTCAAAACCAACAAGGCATGCATGTACCTCTCAGTACGACTGCTTCCATCCGTACACGCAGCAGCGCAATGCATACACGCACACGCAGCGTGCACAACATGCAAATATGATGGTTACGTATTGACCACCCCCGCTGAGTGGATATACAGGAGCCCCTTCGCGCGGCGGCACAGCGCGTCACCGGTTCGCTCGCTTGCATGTGCATTGACTTGGGTATGGATGGGTTGGCGGGAGGGCGGGCGCGCACGCGCGCGGCGCACCCCATAACGTACGTGTCCCACCCGTTCGGCATGCCATGCATCGATCCAACTTCAGTGCTTGTTACGCGATGCAACACGAGATGCAGCTTCACCCCGCCAGCTCGACAGGGCAGCCTGACAACCATCGGCTTCGCAAGCCCCGACAATGGCATCAATGCGCATCATGGCCTTCGCAAACCAGTGCACACGACACGAAATGATTCAAGGCTCAGGAATGGACAAAGGTAGATAGGTGAGTGTCCACACAGGGGACACCGACCGGGCCCGCGTGATATGCGGGTAGAGCGAGGCCGATCCCCGCTAGCTTACATTTGAACGTGCCGTACGTACTTCATTGCACACATGGAACGTCACCTTCATTGGCTGCTGCTGCTGCTGCTTCTTATGGCAACCCTAACCCATTCATCTGCGCGCGGCGCCTACCCCTATTTGGTTGCCTCTCTAAAGCACGCTATTACCTATTTCGCATGACCCGGAATACCAATCTATGCTATTACTACTGACCGGCGGCAAAATCCCATCAACTCGCGCATTGCTGACTGCCCAGACAACGGGCCCAGGTCCTCAAACGCATGGCACATACAGCAGCCCAGCGTGGCGGGAGGACCCATCACGGCGAGCCCCGCCGCCCTTGTTTGCCATGTTTGATCGTGCAGCGGCGGCGCACCGGAGACCGATGATCTGCCGCCCTAGATAGGTGCGGTGCGGCGGCCACTCGCGTCTCCCTAGTTCTGTTCGAACCCCCCTTCCTGCTCATTACCTAGCTACCTATGCGTCCATATATGTCGGAAACTGACTACAATCTGATTTGGTGAGCGCGGGGACGTCGTCAGTTGCAGTCGTTTCTCAGTGAGGCCTCCCTCCCCCCGACAGCACGCAAGCTAACGAATGCAGGTAGGGGTGTGATTCCAGGTGCGTGCATCGACACACCGAGACTCATCACCGGCCCCACTTCCTGGGTGGCGGTGGATCTGCAGCAGTTGTTGATGAGTCGGCTTGGCTGGGCGGTGGTGGTGGAGGCTGGAACAGCGTTGCTCTCGGGCGCCTGGGCGCTGGAGGCAGCGGAGAAGGGGGCGACCGAGTCGACTTGCGCGGCGGGGCTTCGGGTCGCTGGAAGAAGGCTGGCTGCTTGGGCCTTCGTGGGGACAGCAGCTGGGGCCGCGGCGTGGCGGGGGTTTCGGGTGCGAACGGCGGTGGTGAGCTGCCCCGGAGAGGCAGCGGCGAGACGGATTGCTGCTGCGCCCGCGGTGGCCTTTGGCCCAACCGGGTCGAGAAGGCCCTGCGCTCTCGACCCAGGCACAGGCACGACAGGCATTGGAGAGATCCGTTATTCATCGTCCGCAGACCACACAGACCTAGTCAACAAAAGAACGAAGGGAGATCGATGACGGGGATGGCCCGAGCAGATAGTGCTGATCGCAATTGACGGGCAAGCAAGCAGCGGGCCAGCCAAGGCAGGCCGGTATGTGCATGTGCGTTAGGTACAAACGCCGGACTGCGGGTAGGCGCGTGCGTGGCCAATAGATGTTCTTGGTCAACGTGCGCCAATATGATGTGATTCATGTACCACTTGTTCCGTTTTCATCTAAACATCCCCGGCAGGAGCTTGCTGTCAAGTACTCGCCCGCCAGCAAGCGCCTTACAAGCATGCACGGCACTCAAGCACGCATGAACGCAGGATGATCAGCGGAATCCACTGTAACATCATTAATTATAATATGAACAAGCAGCTGTGTCGTGTCAAAGCAGCAGCTTGTCATTCTGATGAATAACGCCTGTGGTATAGCTAGATAGCTTGCTGTTCCGACACGCCGTGCGAGCGATTGCATTCGGTCGTTCATGCCTGACAGCAAGCGAGCGGACGGCCGAACAAACGAAGCGCCGGCGACGGATGGACTCACACAGGGCCATCTGAGCACTCGTCGGCGATGATCAGGTAGCGGCAGATCTTGATCTTGATCGACGTGTTAGCGTTCACGAGATCTGTATGTCGGTCGTCGGGGCAACATTCATTTACCAACGGGCGTAACAATGAATCCCGACATGCATCGTCCGCGCGCACACACACACACACACACACACACACACACACACACACACACTTACTTACTTACTTAGGTCGACATTAGGTCGACGGTCGACACGAGGTCGACCATGGCTTCGATGGCGAGACTAACTTTCTGCTAATTTTCTAACTTGTCTGCCAATTGCTATTCCTTGTTTGCACAAATTGACTTTCTTGTCGATGGAAGCAGCGGCGGGCCGACGCCGAGCCACGAGCTCGCGTCAAAGTCAGTCCAACCCCTAACGCGCACAGGCGCATTCCCGCCCCGTTTCCCCTCAATTTTATTGCATTTAGCACAACATTATTATAGTAGCAGTCAAGGCTAGAAAACGTAGGCAGCAGCGCTCGACTTCGCAGACCAGACAACCGACGTCCATCGACAGCTGCGCGTACTCAACATCAGATCTCTACCGCTCCCGTGGCGCACCCGCCCTACAAATTGAACGCATTACAGTAGAGGCTTCATTCCCACCGGACACCTCAGAGGTCGACTGCCGCGATTTAGGTTTCCATGGCGAGCTCGGCGCGGCCATTGTGCGGGCCATGACCCGCACTGGGCGGGAAGGACTGCGGTGAAGGCGACCACCTACCGAGCGCGGGAAAGCAACCGCCTCGTCCTAGTGACAAGGGTCATTGCTCCGAAAGCAAGGCACGCTGCGCGACCTCGCACACAAGCACGACCTGGCACTCGAATTGGCGCCCTTCAACCCCCTGCCCGGCAGCGCCCTGCCCCCGGCCCGCGGCCGGGCGCGGGTGCTGGGAGCCGAGAAGTACGTGGCGAACCAGTACCTCATCTCTTGGGTGCCGGCGGACGTCAGCAACGAGGTGGCATGGGATGCCCTGGAGAAGGCATACAAGCTGGACCCGGGCACCATCCGGCGGGCGGTCCTGCTAAACCACACAATGGACCTCGCGGTCACCACGCGGCCAGGAGCGCCGAGGCTGCCGGAGGAACACACCTGCGCGTATCAGGATGCGCAGCAGCGGATGGCCACGGCCACACTCCGCGCCATCTCCAACCGCCCCGCCATTCTGGAGCCCACGGTGTCGTGCGCCCCCCCCACCGCGCGCCCACGCTCAAGCAGCCCGTCGGGATGCACGGCAACGTGCAGCGGCGACGGAACGGCAGATCGTTCACATCGGCCTGCTATGGGAAGCATACTGTATGGGGGTATGGGGGACCTCCAGACGGCGGCGGCCGCCGCCCAGCAGCAGCACCCCACGGACCCCCGCCCTGCAGCAGCCACAGCAAGAGCCGCACCCACCGCAGCCAGAGCCGGCGCCACAATCGCCCCAGCAGGGGCAGGGGTCCCCAATGCTGCCGCCGCAGCGGCGGCGCGGGGAGGGGGCGCCACCCAGGCCCCCACTGGCCCCGCAGCCGCAGCGCGATCCCCCCCACCAGCGGCAGCCCCAGTGGAGACACTGGACCAACGTACGCAGGCGTTACATGAGCAGAACGCGCAGCAGAGCGAGGTTGAACGGAGGCGACTCACGCAGGCGGCGCGGGAGAAACAACGCCAGGATGCAGCAGTGGCAGCGGAGAGGAGACAGGCAGCAGAGGCAGAGGAAGTGGCCGCTGCCGCTGCCGCCGCCACCACCACCACAGCGGATCCCGCCAGGGTCGCGACTATAACACCGCACCGGCCGCTCCCACCGCTGCCCCAACGGCCACCGACGCCCCTGCCGGGGTGACCCCTGTGGGGTTGCCGCCGATACCGGACAGCAGCAGCAGCAGCAGGAGCCGCCACCACGGCGCCCAGCCACCACCCTGGACGCGCGGCGCCGGAGGAGGGAGCAAACCGCACGCACCGGCGGGACAGGGACACCCGCCATGGCCGCGGAAGGCGCCGCCCCCCAGCCCCCCAGCCCTGGACCCGGCCATGCCGAGCGGGGCCGCTCCCGGGAGCGGTCACCACAGGCAGAGTCCCCACCGGAGGTCCCACCCCGCAAGCGCAGCCAGAGCTGCTAAGAGGGCTGGCTGACAGCGCAGGAGCTGGAGACCATGTATCCAACCGGCGGCTATGCCCGGAAGCCGAATGAGACAGAGGAGCGGTACGAGCACCGTGTCAACAGATCCCGATCTGGCCTGGCGAGGGGCCGATCGGTATCCGCGGAGACCCGCGGAGACGAGAACTCGCAGAGCAGCCGAGAGGCGCGCGGCGGGCTCGCAGTCAAAAACCCCGCGGAAGCCAAGCCGCAACGGCAGCGCCAGCGGCCAGGGCAATCCTTAGGCCAGCCAAGACGCCAAGACGCCCAGCCTGCAGCTGCAGCTACCCCAGGACAGCGGCGACGCCGCCGCCACTAACGCAACCCCGTCCCAGTCGACAGCGGCGACCTCGCCGCTGACCCCGCAACCATGAATGCGGCGCCAGGACGGGGAGGCGGGGCCCACCAACCCCGGCCACTACGTGTAGCCTCCCACAACATGGGGGGCCTTCGGGTCGCTGAGAGGCGTGCGGCAGCACGCTTGGAGGCGGCCGTTCAACTATGGGCGGAGCTCAAGCTCGATGTGGTGTGCCTTCAAGAGACTCACCACGTAGACGCTAGGGACCTCGCCCTGCTGCAACACGCTCTGCGGAGCGCCTCAGAACGACGCCACCAGCCCGGATGGACGGTCGCAGCACACTCGGGCTCCAGTGCAGGACCTCAGACGGCTGGAATGGCCGTCCTGATTCGGTCAAACCTCGTCCCGTCGGCGGCCATGACCGCCATCCCCCTGCCCCCGGGCGTGCCAAGCGGCTGGTTCACCGCGTGCGGCCTGCAGTGGGGCGGCCACCAGCTGCAGATCTGCAGCGTCTACTTCCCCCACGCCAGCCGCGTGGACGCAGCCGCCCACCGCCGGCAGCTCTGTGAGGCGTGCCTTGCCCCCATGGCGAACGCCGCCGCAGCTGATGGGTCGCTGCTCCTCTGGTGCGGCGACTTTCAACTTCGTAGAGAACCCTGGCCTGGACAGCTCCGCCGGCCCCAACGGACGCGTGGGCGATGCAGCCGATGCCCAGCTCTTCCAGGCCGCCGCCTCTGCGGCGGCCATGGTCGACAGCTTCCGGGCGCTGCACCCTAGGCGCCGGGACTACACCCACATGTACCGCGCCCCACACGCGGGAGGCTCGCGACTGGACCGGATCTACCTGCCGGAAGCCGCGGGCCCCTTCATCGACCGGGCCTTGATACACGTGGCCTCCCCCTCGGACCACCGCCTGGCGCTCCTCCGCCTCGCCCCCCAACCGCAGCCGCCGAAGCAGAAGGTACCCCGCGGACTGCGCCTCCATCTCCTCGCGCACCCCGACCTCAAGCGCACGATGGGCGACTGGCTGAATGAGCAGGTGGCGAATGCCCCGGCAGGGGAGGAGCAACCACCCCAGTCCATAACACTGGTGGCCGGCGTTCAAACACCGACTCACTGGTCACTGCCCAGGTGTCCCGCCTTAACCGGATAGCCGTGACCCGCCGTACCCGGCCTACAGCCAGCGTACAGCAGCTCACCACCGCAGCCCAGGAGGCTGCGGCCGCCCTGGACGCCGAACCCCAAGACGCGACCCGGCTGCAGGAGGCGGTGACAGCCCAGGTCGCGGTGCAACGGGGCATGCAGGCAGCAGCCAGCGCCGAAGTGCTCGCAGCCCGGCGGACCTGGATCAGCGACGGAGAGCACCCCTCGCCCACGCTCACCGCCCTCCTTCAAGAGACCAGTGATGGCGGGGGCGGACCGGGCCCCTCCAGACTCCGCGACCCCGCGACTGGGCAGCTCGTGAGCGACCCTGCCCGGATACCGCAAATTATTGCCAACTACTGGCGGGACGCCATGCCGTCGGAAGCCGAGCTGCCAGCAGCAGTGCAGGAGCACGCGCGGGTGCAGGTGCTGGAGGCGCTGCGGGCGCACCCCAAGCGCATGGCAGAGGCCGACGACCCGAACTGTGACGTCGGTCGGGCGCAGGTCACGAGTGCCGAGGTCACAGCCTTGTCCTTGTCTTTGCTAAGTTTCTGTCCTGCGGCCTCCGCAAACGTCTGCATGGCGGCTAGGAAGCTTGGCACGGCGGCCTCGCCTTCCAGAAGCGTCTGCCTGTCGTCTGCAAACTGCACTGCTGTCGTACGCTCCTCATTGTCGCCAATTCGAGTGCCAGGTCATGCTTGTCCAGTCGCAGTGCGAGGTCGCGCAGCGTGCCTTGCTTTCGGAGCAATGACCCTTGTCACTAGGACGAGGCGGTTGCTTTCCCGCGCTCGGTAGGTGGTCGCCTTCACCGCAGTCCTTCCCGCCCAGTGCGGGTCGATGGCCCGCACAATGGCCGCGCCGAGCTCGCCATGGAAACCAAAATCGCGGCAGTCAACCTCTGAGGTGTCCGGTGGGAATGAAACCTCTACTGTAATGCGTTCAATTTGTAGGGCGGGTGCGCCAGGGGAGCGGTAGAGATCCGATGTTGAGTACGCGCAGCTGTCGATGGATGTTGGTTGTCTGGTCTGCGAAGTCGAGCGCTGCTGCCTACGTCTTCTAGCCATGACTGCTACTCTAATAATGTTGTGCTAAATGCAATAAAATTGAGGGGAAACGGGGCCGGAATGCGCCGGTGCGGGGTTGGACTGACTTTGACGCGAGCTCGTGGCTCGGCATCGGCCCGCCGCTGCTCAGTCAATTTGTGAAAACAAGGAATAGCAATGGGCAGACAAGTTAGAAAATTAGCGGAAAGTTAGTCTCGCCATCGAAGCCATGGTCGACCTTCATTAGTACACGTAAATCCCGCGCATGACGGACAACATACAATGCCCACCTCCGACAATAATGACGAGTCTGTAGTTTGCAAACGTCAGGTTGGCGCCCGACGCAGCTGCTGCGATGATCGTGACCCGTGGGTCGCCGACTGCCACTGGGTTGTTGTCGATGTCCTTATTGAGTTCATGAACATTCAACTGCGAGCATAGCATGAACGGGTTAACAGAAAACAGCCCAGACACACCCAGCCCGTCGACAAATACTTAATAACGATGCACGGGTGTGCAAGTAAGAGTGAACAGGGACAAATATGACATCAATCTATCCGAGCGAGCTTTGCGCGGCCTCCTCACCAGGACGTGAACGAATTGAACATGGCTGGTGATCACACGGCATGACGCAAGCCTCGCTCACCCGACGGTTGTACGCGGAATCAAGGTTGCTGTCGCCGCCACCTCTTGCACGGAAAGCAAGGTATACATTCCTGTACGTCAACGAGTCGTACCATGTGCACGTTTGAGCGGCTCGTGTTAGTAAGCCAGCGGTAAGCGTCAACGTCGTCGTGGACAAAACACTAAGTTTCGTCTGTTACATATGCAACAGCAGCAGCACCTTGCAGGTGGAGATCAGGAAAATTGCACGGGTCGGTGGGACGAGGTAGGAGCACGCCTTACTTGGTGTACGCGACTCCCAGCCAGTCGGGCTGGATCTTAACCACGGCTCCCCTGGGGCCCAGATAGGTCGCCGGCATCGTCATGTTCAAGAACACATTCGGCGCGAAGTTGCTCGAGTTAAGCAGCGCCAGCGGCGTGGCCCAGCCCAGGCGCCACAGCTCGGGGGCGCTGGGGCAGCTGTCGCCAGTGCCCATCGCCGTGGACCAGTCGGCGTACTCCTTGCCGAACCTCCAGGCGTGCCACAACCCGAAATTGTGCAGAAGCTCCTGCATGACGGTTGCCCTCCTGTTTATGCCCTGCAGATGATCAAGCACGCAAGGAGCGAGGAGACTGAGGCAACCAGGCAGACTCACAATAAGCAGTAGTTGAGCGCTCAAGCTGCGTGCACGCACGTGGCTTACATTATTCGCTATCTCAAGTGAGCTTACTAATAGCTTAGTCACGCTAGAGATCGCGCAGGCGAGGACGGATGGCGCCCGGATGCACACACCCAAGCATAACCAAAGCAAGCCACACCAAGCCTGCCAGACTATTTCCTACGTTTGTGTCGCGCGGCAACGCAGCCTTGCATCCACGCACACAGCATTTGGGGGTTCTGTGTGGGTGACGGACGGAGCGATCTACATTTACAGCAGAATGCCGGATGTGTGGGCGGCTCGTGCAGCAGGATGCCGGGTGTTGTGGCCATATATCGTCTTACCTGGTAATCAGGCGTGAACCAGGTCTGATAGCCGGGCACCTCCGCCAAGCCCGACCAGTCGCACGTGCTGATACGGTACGGCAGCACGTACACCAGGTGGGTGTACGAGCTGGACACCACATCTGCATGGACGAAACAATGTCACATCAACAAACACGATCGATCATGTATCATTTCCATACATGGCATTACAAATGAGTTCCGTGTGACTCGATAGGCGCACGCATACATCCACGGATGCACGGCCGGATGCACGGCCGGATACATGGCCGGATGCACGGCCGGATGCACGGCCGGATGCACTCCCGGATACACGGCCGGATGCACGGCCGGATACACGCACCACCGACCGGATGCACCCGGCGGCAGTTGTACATACACGTACGGCACGTGCATGGTGGGACGTCGCCTCCGTACAGCGTGAACGTCACTCACCCGGCGGCAGTTGTGCCCTCGCGGCCGCTGCTATGGCGTCATGGTCGCAATTCATGATGTCTTTCGAGCAGGGAAGTGGGGTCGAGACTACCTGCGTTTGCGCAAAAGTTTCAAAAAACGCCACGAATTTTGCGTTTCACGTGCGTGTGTTCATGCGTTGAAGAAATGCGGTCAAGCAGCAAGCCCCCGCCGCAGATACACACAGATGCAAGCATCTACATACCCAACCGCTGTCTTGATATCATGGTACATGGATGCCCGGAGCGAGTTAAGTAAAACCCTGGCACGGGCAAGAGCAGCCCTGCTTCGAGACCGACGTCTGGGACACGGCGCGGAGGGCTTAATATGAGAGGCTGGGTTGTGGACGAGCGAGCCCAGGAACTGACAACGGTACACCCCGAGCGGAGGGGTGCCGTGTCCAGGTGCGGCGGTGACTCATGGCGGCGCAGCCGTGCCCCCCTCCGGCGCAGGCGGCACGATCGAGAAATTCTGTCCCGCAGCTTGTGCTAAGTGAGTGTCATGGTCGGTGTGGGCCTTGTTTGTCATCCACAGCCACAGTGCGCGCTCCTGCCCGCGGCCCTCAACCGAGCATGAGGGAGCATGGAAGCCAGGTGCCCTGGAAGTCGCGCGATCAGCCTTTAGGTCTTACAGGAGGCAGGAGGGGACAGCAGCCCCCGTGTCCCTCTCCTCTCGTGCATTGGCAAAACGTGCTTCGGCGGCGGCGACCTTTGGGGTAAGGCTATTTACTCGAGGGGCCTCAATAACCGGAAACCTATGTGGATGCTGTGGTACCCAGGAAACGAGCGACCTACCGTCATCGCGTCGGTGTCGATCACCATTCTGCCATAGCTGCAGTTCGAGAAGAACTCCGCGACCCCGTCGGGTTCCGTGAATAGCTGTCGGACCTCCCAATCCTATATCAGCAGCAACGCGGCATGTCCGGGCGGTACGGCACTGTCTTTTGAGCCCCGCGCACATGAAGGAAATTCACACAAGCACGTGTGCACGTACGTAGGCTGTGAGTTCGGTACACATACGACAGGGTAACGCGGCGTCGCACGCGGTAAGCTCAGCTCTAGCCGCGGGCAAACATACAGCCAGCGGATGTACGGCAACACTGCGCCTCAAAACGCCACAAATCTTCGATGTCCATTATACACTATCTACTGCGGGGCGTGGTGTCAATCGGTGCAAGAGACGGTTACTTCGGTGCGGTAGGCATCAAGCAAGGCAGGTTCGTTGTCGGCGTGTGTGTTGCTTGTATCAATTAGGGTTGCGTGCGCTTAAATCGACCACAAACAAACAGCGGTGCCCAGTGCGACAAGAGTGCCGCCCAATGCAAGGGTAATGGCTTGACAAAACGTACATGCAGGTACGCCGGACAGGGCCGACCGAATGATATGCCTACACGCGTACATCTAGCACACTATCTCACGACAGCACCGATTGTTTGTGACTCAGCCATGCGCCCTTCCACCCCGCCGCCGCCTACCCCGAGCCGCGAGCTCCCGCCACACACGCACCTACCGACATTCCCGGCTGCGCCACACAGCTGGAGGACGTCTGGGTCAGGCTCATAGTAACCACAAGCAGCTTCAAGACCTGGTTGATTGCGGTTGGCGGCGCTGCTGCGGCCCGGACGATGTTGACGTCGGAGATGTCCGTACAGTGTACCGCATCGGCGCTGGCCCGGTAGCACGACTGTCATGCATCGATAAATTGTGAGCACGTGAGTGGTTGGGTTTCACGGGTTAGTTGCGAGAACGAAAATGGCTTCATGGGTACGGGGCGAGAATGAGCACAGCAGAGTGGAACCATGTGACAGATCGTACAGGAGTCGATCGTACAGGAATCGATCGTACGGAGGTGGCATGTCGATATCACTAACCGGTAGTCACGGCTGCTCGATTGCTTCAAAACGCACAGCAGGGGCTGAAACGCCCGCGCGCGGCAGGGGTCGATGCACGCCCGAATCTACCGTGCGTGGTTAGGTCATGTATTCGGATCAGTCACATAAAGCTGCGCAACCAACCCGCAAATGGACATGCAGGCGCCAAACGTACGTATGGCTATGCGAACCCCCCGTGTTGGAAGGAGCTGCATACAGCAGACGACGTGTGCACAGTTAGGCACTCAACAGGTACACGGGCTCATGGGCGCTAGCCAAGCACCAGCCATCCGTGTCAGAGACGAGGTCACGACGGGACTCTCTCTCACGGCCGCACCTACCAGCGAGATCCAAGTAGCTGGCGGGATCTGCTGCTTAGTGACGGACTCCACCGGCTGCCATGGCAGCTGGTAAACCACGTCGCTCCTAGAGACCGCCAGCGCCCAGGTTCCAACTGGCTGGGTCGTCCGGTAAATCAGCTTGCCCTGTAGCTGCGCGGTGTAGGGCGTCAAGGGCAGCGGGACAGGCACACCGCGTCGTGATGAGCAACGTGCGGGGTTCGTTGGAAGAAACCTACTCGTAGCGTAAAATCATGACAGATGATGCACGGACCGGTCGCAGTTACCTGCAGCGGTGTAGTGGTTGCCCGAAGGGTTGATGCAGAGTCAGCCACGGCCAACACATCTGCGTGCGGTAACCCAGGGCATGCGTGCGGTTGACCCAGGGCATGCGCGTGCGGGCACGTTTCCCCCCTCCTTCCCTCCTCCTTCCCCCCTCCTTCCCCGCCTCGTTTTCCACATTGACTGCAGAGCTGCCAAACGGTCCCCCCTGATGGACTTTGTGCTGATAGGCGGCTCCGGACGCGCATCGCGAACAGCCATCACAGCTGCAGTGTAAGCACGCGTAGGGTCCTCGCTGTGGACATCCGTGTCCGCCCCTGCCCGTCCGCCAGCTACTTGGATCTCACTGGTAGGTGCGGCCGTGAGAGGGAGTTGTTCCCCTGGTGGACAGCTACCCGGGTGGACAGCTACCTGTCTGTCCGCTCCTGCCCGTCTGCCCCTGGCTGTCCGCCGCTGCCCGTCCGCCCCTGCCTGTCCGCTCCTGCCCGTCCGCCCCTGGCTGTCCGCCGCTGCCCGTCCGCCCCTGGCTGTCCGCTCCTGCCCGTCCTCCAAAATGGACGTGTGCAAGTTGATTCACCGCCTACACGCACGCCTATACCCTGCGCCGCTGTGCACAGGGCTGCACATGTCGCTGGACTCACCAAGCTGGGCTTCCGACGGCATGGCCATAATAATCAACAGCATCAGACAGCAGTGGGCGAGTGCCTGATGGAAGAAGTTGTACGGCGGAAACAGCCGCCGCCCGGGGCTACCGGGACGATGGTGTAGCAGGTTCGATGTTCTCGATTCTGCATGTGGCCTGCGAGAAGCAAAAGTGCGGTGGTCGCGCACAGACATGCCAGAACATCTGCACAGAATTCGATCGCGCGGCCGGGCTGAGCTTTCCCTGGCGATCGGGGCAAAACCTAGAAGCGTATGCGTGATCACTCTCTCAGCACGCGAACAGACGCGGTTCGCTTTGAGGAAAGCGGAAAGAGAGCGTCGATGATGCCTGCAATGGCGTGACAGGCGAATATCTCCCGGTAGCAACAATCGCCACATTATTGATATATACTTCTGAGCCCTTTCTCTAGCATCCCTTGCGCACCTGGTAGGGGGAGCGGATATTTGCTGCCAATGTCCCGCCATCATAACTTCAAATACTTTGTTTCGCGAACCTAACCTGAGCGGCTGAGCGTACCATGTACGCGAAAACAAAACGGCATTTCTCAGAAATTAATTACAATGAGAGTTTGCAAAACAGACGCGTATACGAACGCCTGTACATCTATCTGCTCAGTCAGCGTGGCGGGGAACAAGCGCGCTCACCTTCCAGCGATCTAACGTTTCTGGTGTGCAGTCAACTGTGTTTACTCTGCGTTGAACCAGACCATATTCACTGGAGCTTGCCAGGAGCGCACCTGTCGCTGTTCTACAGTCAGATTCCGACAGAGTTCCAGGTGCAATATTATGTGAGTCATTCCTACATATAGAACATATAACTGTATTGGTTGATGTCACCTCATCCAACCTGCCGTGGTGGCGGTCGGGACCGCAGCATGACAGGTCCTACGACATGTAAGCTTGCAATAACCCTTAAGAAACCTCAGCAAATGAATACCGCACTAAGTAACAGAAATGGAAACTGCATAATCCTTGATAGTACGGAGGTCGAGCTTTCTAACGCCGCAACGATGCAGTATTTCTTTTTGTCGATTTCGTTAGCATTTCAAGGATGTAATGTACGTACATATGATATTGTAGAAACCACCACTCTCATATTCGATTTTGATCGACGATGCGTGACGATGTCAGGAGAATGGACTTTCCAGCTTACTGGGAAAAGACCAATGTCAAGGCGCATCTGGGGTTTTCATGTAGGATATTAACCTTTCTTACATCATTATATCTGTGCAACAGGTAAATCTTGGAGGTCTGAAACTGGATAGTGCCCCAAAGCGACTTCGGAGGGCTCACCAGTGCGACCGAGGCCGCCGTGCTGCGCCGGGCGGAGCGCTCCGAAGTCAGCCCGAGGCACTTTCCAGTTTCCTCTAACCAGCCTTTTGTCCCTAGGACTAATAAACACCTGAATTTTGGACTTCCATAGTACTTGCCTTTTGCTTTAAAAAGGAGTTGCGGGCAAACTTGCCAGCAAAACTCCGCGAAACCGTTGGCGGGCTTGCATCTCAGGGCAGCTGACTTAGGCTGACGTTGAATCTGACCTATCAGAGGTCAACCTAGACATAATCACGCCGCATCGTAATTCAGTGTTTTGTACTCGGTTCCAACAGAAGCCCGCCATTAAGTCAATTGTGCGACTGTCATTTAATGTCATGTTGACTTCTTAACCATCTCTCGGTCGCCATTAATTGATGTCAAGACGTGTGCAGGACAGTGTTTGGCCTTACGCGGATTTCGCGCCGCAACGATTTACTGAAATCCTGCAAGATCACACTGGGATAATACATTTTAATTACCTGTAGCATCCCAATCTGTCTACTCTTCCGGAATAGCCGCCCCAGGCCGCCCCCCTGCCCGCCGCAAGTTGCCTGTCGTCCAGCGGCCAGCCAGCCAGCCTGCCCCTTCCTGCCTTCCACGTCCTTCCAATACTACCGGTTTATCATGATGAGGCTAAGGTTATCCCTAATATCAATATTTATTATTACAACGAAATATCCAAAATATGTCCGGACATGGAATAAAGCGGCGGCGCTGCTCAGAAGACGAAGACCGAGCGGGACCACGCGACGTTACCTAGCCACCTTTCTTATCTTATCCTCGTAATCAGAACAACCATCTATTGCCCCCAGCCGCTCGTACAAATTATTTCATATTGCATGGTGACGCTAGGGGCATCTGATGTATCCCCCGGTCAGCCCAGACGGCTGCTGGCCTGCGCTCCGCCTCAACCCGTACATGTCGTTTAAGCTCCCCCCATCCATCCCCGTTTTACCCCCCTACACATCCCCGTTCCAACCCATCTGATGTGCACACGCCGTGAAGCAGGACGAACGAGTCCGTATCGAAGAACATTACCCGTTTGTGTGCGCAAGACATGTCATGCCTCATGCGTGAGGGAAGGTGATGATGGGCATCACCGCTGGCAGGCTGGCTCCTGACGACCGAACCACCGAGCGAGCGCCTCATAACCACATCCAGGCACATCCACGCTGCCATTACTGGTAATGGTGTTACATTCAGGTGGCTCCGCCGCGTGCCATTGCAAGTTTGTGACACGCACCGAAGCGCGCCCGGACGCATGCGGGGCACTACGACCCCGCACCGCAGCCGCACCGACAGACAGCTCATCTTCCCCTCGACCGCACTTCACGCGCACATGTAGCTAGGTACGTCCGTACGGGCGGAGCGGCACCTACCGCAACGCGGCCGCGCAGCCGCCCGATGCATGTGGTCGTCCCATTCCTCGTTGGCCGGAATGACCCAGTCCATGAATGGCGGGTTTCATTTCTAGACACAGTCCATGAATGGGATGGAGCCAGCTTTGCTCCCCAAGGCAGGCGGCGGCTGACGGGCGTCAGCTGCTCGCGGGGGACAGGCGAAGTCACTACCGGGTAGCGGGTACCGACCATTCCCAGCCAGCTATTACGTTTACCAGCTATCTCACATCTGTGTGTTTAGAATTGCAACCCGTGTGTGTTACATCTTACATGGTTGGGGGTGCATAACCCCATACCTGTACAACTACCCATACGAGCCGGAGGCCCAAGGGCACGCGAAAAACGCCCAAAAGCACTGGTTTGCAAATACCGCATTAACAGGAGTCAACGAGACTAGCGCCCAAAGGGCACGATTGAATTACGGTGAGCCCATATCTGGGCCCGTTGGATCGCCCGGTCTGGACTGAAGGTCCGCCCAGCTTGTAACGGATACATGATCCCCGAATCTTATGATCCCCTAATCGCATGATCCCCACATCGCATGACCCCCGAATCGCATGACCCCCGAATCAGGCCTGGTAAGAGCTCCGCTGTCAGGGCTCCTCCCGGCAGGTGCCGATCGATGCTCCCCTTTGGGGCGGGTCCGCTCTACCCCGCTGCACCATGAAATCAGATACGTCGGGGCGGCGATGGTCCACCGGTCCATGCGGTATGCGGTGCGTAGCTGCCGTGCGTACATGCGCCCCCACCAACGATATGAGACACAGAGTACAAATTAGCTAGCTAGGCAGGCGAATGCAGCAAGCGCCGACAGGCGCAGGCGAGGCAGGCATGGAGAAGCCCGCGCTGTCGTAGCGTCTGGATCGACGCAGTGGATCTGCCTTCCGCCTTTGAGCCACATCGATCGTTTGCTTGGGCCCCTCGGGTGTGCAGCCAGCCAGCCAGTTAGCCAGCCAGCCAACCCGCCAGCCAGCCAGCCAGCCAGCCAGCCAGCCAGCCAGCCAGCCAGCCAGCCAGCCAGCCAGCCAGCCAGCCAGCCAGCCAGCCAGCCAGCCAGCCAGCCAGCCAGCCAGCCAGCCAGCCAGCCAGCCAGCCAGCCAGCCAGCCAGCCAGCCAGCCAGCCAGCCAGCCAGCCAGCCAGCCAGCCAGCCAGCAGCCAGCCAGCCAGCCAGCCAGCCAGCCAGCCAGCCAGCCAGCCAGCCAGCCAGCCAGCCAGCCAGCCAGCCAGCCAGCCAGCCAGCCAGCCAGCCAGCCAGCAGCCAGCCAGCCAGCCAGCCAGCCAGCCAGCCAGCCAGCCAGCCAGCAGCCAGCCAGCCAGCCAGCCAGCCAGCCAGCCAGCCAGCCAGCCAGCCAGCCAGCCAGCCAGCAGCCAGCCAGCCAGCCAGCCAGCCAGCCAGCCAGCCAGCCAGCCAGCCAGCCAGCCAGCCAGCCAGCCAGCAGCCAGCCAGCCAGCCAGCCAGCCAGCCAGCCAGCCAGCCAGCCAGCCAGCCAGCCAGCCAGCCAGCCAGCCAGCCAGCCAGCCAGCCAGCCAGCCAGCCAGCCAGCCAGCCAGCCAGCCAGCCAGCCAGCCAGCCAGCCAGCCAGCCAGCCAGCCAGCCAGCCAGCCAGCCAGCCAACCCGTCCGTACGCCCCTCGCTCGCCTCAGCCCCCCCGCGTCGGTTCTGGAGCGAGCCCATTGTACGAAATGTACGAACGACATACTGCACACGGTGTACAGATGTGCAGGTGATTCAGAGGGGGTGCACGTGAGCAAATTCATGCGCGCGTACGGAATGAACCCCTATCGGCAGCTGGCGACCGACGGACGGACGGACAGACGGACGGACGGACGGACGGACGGACGGACGGACAGCACGCGTCAAGGAGGGAAGGCATCCGGAAAGGCCTACCTCACCATTTTCCACTCGTGCGCTGTACGGCAGTTAGGCTCCTACGTTTGCTACATGGTGCAGGCAGACGGGCCCGGCGCGAGTCCCCTTATGTCAACCAACACAGCGCAGCCCCTTATTTATGTCGATCAAGACAGCGATACCGCAAACCCCCCCTTCCGCGTGGCTGGCGTGCCCGCCGTCGCTTGGCGCGCCCGCCTCGTGCTACATACTCTGTAGCGACACAGCGGCTGTGCAGTTGAGGGTACAGACAGGCACAAATACCGCTCGAAGCCCTCCAAGCTCTCCCCACCGCCACAAGACTGGTGCCGGTGCCGTTCCAAAAACACCGCCGCTGCACTTCACCCTTTGCCAGGGCACGCATATATGTGTGTATGTGAGTGTGTGTTGCATGGTTGGGGGTGCGCAATCCCATACCTGCACAACTACGCATACGGTACGAGTCGTAGGCCCAAGGGCACGCAAAGAACGTCTAACAAGCACGCGCATTATGCTGCACAATCAGGGAAAGGGAACGATTGAGTATATGTACTGGTTGGCAGCACATACGTCGTCCTGCTGCCAACCGTTGGGACGCACACGAGCCTATCTACCCGCGCAGGATTTACCCGTCGTCCCAGACGTGGGTTACTGTACGGCAAACATGACCACACGAAACACACCCACACGACCGGCCGACAGACCGACAGACCGACCGCCCCAGGCTGGGGTTAGAGTCACTGGCCCAGAGATGGCCGGAGGATTGCCCGCTGCGACGACGCGCCGATGACGCGCCGACGCACGGCGGCAACAGCCCATCGCCAGCACTAGCCAACAGAACCGGACTCGGGTGCTCCGGCTGTGTCGACCCGGACACCCGGGCAGGTCGGGGGCCCGAGCAACGGTACGCATCCGCGTCTGCGCGCTGCGCGCTGCCCTCAGCAGCGATGTCGCGTCGTTTCAGTGCATCAGGTTGTAGTGCGTCGGACCCACGGGTCACGCATGCCGTCACATTCGACGCTTGGCTGCTCCCCTTCCCGCGGCGGCAACCCATCCGCGGCGGCATCATCCCATCCGTAACTGCATTCCATTGACGAAAAGAAATATAAATTGTTTGACAAGCTAAGGGTGAAGTGACGGTCGAGACACGCCGCAACGCGGTTTCAGGGCAGGCAGCACGGCATGGTCGCACGTGCACGTGCAGCTCAATCAGTTGACTTCCGGCGGCGGGGCCACGTAATCCGGCGGCGGGCCGTACTCCGGTGGAGGGTGGGAGGGCTCGTCAGGGCCGTAATCGGGAGGCGGCATGTAGTACGCCGGCGGTGGATCGTCTGGGGGGGGCGGCGGCCTCCGCCGGCCCGGCGGCGGAGGCTTCGTGATCGGTCTAGGTGGACGGGGGGCGGGGGATGGAGGCGGCGGCGGGTTGGGAGGCGGCGGCGGGTTGGGAGGCGGCGGTGGCGGCCGTGGCGGCTTCGAGGCCTTCGGCGGCGGCGGTGACTTGGGTGACTTGGCGGAGCGCGGCGGCGGTGGCGGAGCCGGGCTGTCGGGCGACAGAGGGTCTGAAGGAGGCGGCGGCGGCGACGGGCTGTCGGGCGAGAGGGGGTCTGAAGGTGGCGGTGGCGGCGGCGAGGGCGGTGGCGGAGACGGGCTGTCGGGTGAGAGGGGGTCTGAAGGAGGCGGCGGCGGCGGCGAGGGCGGTGGCGTGGAGGGCGGTGTTGGGGGTAGAGGGGCATCCGGGGGCGG
Source organism: Eudorina sp. 2006-703-Eu-15 (assembly GCA_003117195.1). Classification (NCBI taxonomy): domain Eukaryota; kingdom Viridiplantae; phylum Chlorophyta; class Chlorophyceae; order Chlamydomonadales; family Volvocaceae; genus Eudorina; species Eudorina sp. 2006-703-Eu-15. Next base: position 121,891 of record BDSI01000097.1, on the reverse strand, counting down.
AAGGGGTGTGGATGGGGGCGGAGGCGAAGGCGGGGCGGGGAGGGCGGCGGTGGCGGTGGAGGCGGCGGCGGTGGAGAAGGCGGCGGCGGCGGAGGAGATGGCGGTGGTGACGGCAGCGATGGTTGTGAGGGCGGCACTAAGGGCGGTGGTGGGGATGGGCGTGAGGGCGATTGTGGTGGTGGAGGTGTAGAGGGGAGCGATGGCGGGGGGGGAGGGTTCGGCGATGAAGGCGGGGGCGCGGACGGTGTTCTAGGAGGTGGCGGCGGCGGTGACGGCGGTGGCGGCGGCGGCATGGAGGGCGGTGCTGATGGTGGTTGGGAAGGTGGAGGTGGCGAAGGCTCTGGTGACGGGGGGCGCGGAGAGGGGGATGGGGGCGGTGGAGAGGGTGAGGGGGGCGACGGCGGCAGCGGCGATGGTGGTTGCAGCGGCGGAGGCGGTGGCGGCGTTGGTGGTGGCGGAAATGGGTATGGTGGAGGAACTGGCGGTGGAGGCGATGGAGGGCGTGGGGGTGACGTCGGCAGAAGTGGTGGTGATGGCGACGGAGGCGACGGCCGCAGAGGTGGCGATGGCGGTGGTGGCGATGGTGGCGATGGTGGTGGTGGTGATGGCGGGGATGGAAGCGGTGACGGTGGCGGCGGTGATGGCGGGGGCGGCTGAGGTGGCGGCGGCGGTGGTGGTAGGAGCGGTGGCGGTGGCGAAGGGGGTGGCGACAACGGCGGATGAGGTGGTGGCGGAGGCGGAGGCCGAGGCGGAGGTGGCGATGGCGGCGGTGGCGCATGCGGCAAGTACGGATACGGAGGAGAGGGGGAGCGGCGTGAGGAAGGCTGCAATGGTGACAACGGAGGCGGCGGCGGTGGCGGCAGTTGCGACGATGGTGGCGAAGGCGGTGGCGGGGATCGTTGCGGTGGTGGTGGCGGTGACGACAGCGGCGGAGGCGGCGGTGGGGAAGGCGGTGGGGAAGGAGGCGGTGGCGACGGCGGCGATGGCGACGGTGGCGGCGGCGGGGTTGGCAAGGGAGGTGGCGGCGGCGGCTGGGGGGGCGGAGGCGACGGCGGGGCCGGGGGTAATGGCGTTGGAGGCGGCGACGGTGGCGACGGCGGCAATGGTGAAGGTGGCGGTGATGGCGGTGTTGGCGACGGAGGCGGGAAAGGCGACGGAGGCGGAGGTGGCAGTGGCGAAGGTGGCGGAGGTGGAGGTGGAGATGGCGGTGGCGGTGGCGATGGCGGCGGAGGCGGCGATGGGGATGGTGGTGGTGACGGCGGCGGCGGCGGTGGTAGAGACGGTGGTGGCGATGGTGGCGATGGCGATGGTGGTAGAGGCGGCGTTGGGGACGGTGGTGGCGACGGCGGCGGCGGAGACGGCGGTGGCGGTGGCGATGGAGGCGGAGGCGGCGGTGGGGACGGTGGCGGCGACGGCGGCGGAGGCGGCGGTGGAGACGGCGGTGGCGGTGGCGACGGCGGCGGAGGCGGCGGTGGGGACGGTGGTGGTGACGGCGGCGGAGGCGGCGGTGGAGACGGCGGCGGCGGTGGCGACGGCGGCGTAGGCGGCGGTGGGGACGGTGGTGGAGACGGCGGCGGAGGCGGCGGTGGAGAGGGCGGCGGCGGTGGCGATGGTGGTGGCGGCGGCGGTGGCGACGGTGGCGGTGACGGCGGCGGCGGTGGAGGTGGAGACGGTGGCGGCGGCGGTGGCGGTGGCGATGGAGGCGGAGGCGGCGGTGGGGACGGTGGCGGCGACGGCGGCGGAGGCGGCGGTGGAGACGGTGGCGGTGGCAATGGAGGCGGAGGCGGCGGTGGGGACGGTGGCGGTGACGGCGGCGGAGGCGGCGGTGGAGACGGCGGCGGTGGTGGAGACGGCGGCGGGGGCGGCGGGGGCGACGGCGGTGGTGGCGACGGTGACGGCGGAGGCGGAGAAGGCGATGACGGAGTGCCTGGCGGGGGCGGCCTGCACGTACACCATAGGGCATGCGGCACCCAATCATCACACCGCCGCCTACTTCCGTTTGTTAGTTAGACACGGTTTGCGCATTATAAACAATTATTTCTACACGACTTCACTTGTTTCAGCTGTGCGCCACACACAGACACCCCCAACACCATCTACTTTCCAGCAGCACACCACTTGAATATTCCTTTGCGTACTTTTCCGTACTTACGACAACAGGTCGACGCATTGGTCGGGGCTGTCCTGGAAGCGGCACACCTTGACCGTTAAACCCGAGCCCGAGCTGACCAGGCCTGCACGAATGCGTGTGGCGTGTGGCATGGACGCGGGGCCTCATTCGCAGTTTTCTCCGACTGGCCCATGCACCGTACCACCGTTTGCAGTCCAACGGTCAACGTTGCGGTTTCGGAGCGGTGCCGTACATGTTGCACTGATGGATCAGCGCACCACTAAAGAAAGAATCGCCGCCGTCCTCTTCTTCATTCACGCCCTGGCCCAGCCGCAACTGTCACCACCGGCGGCATCGCTACCCTCCTCAAGGTATGGGGCTGGACGTTGGAGGCCTGGAGTCTACTGTGACAAACCGGTACTACATGTACTGCCAAATCTGTACAACTGTACGACAATGATGATATCAAGACCCTTGGAACATGGGTGGACTCCCTGGCGGGCAGCCCCTCGCCGTCCCCCTAGTCCCCCCCTGGAGCCCTGGCTGTACCATACCTCCCGTCTGGATGCGCAGCTTGTAGGCGGCGAGGGTGGCTGAGCTGTCGGGCCCCACTGCGCCGAGGAAAGTGACCCGCGGGTCGGTCATCATGAAGCGTACGTCGTCGATGGTCTTATCCGCCTCGTGGATGCTGACCTGCAGCAGGTGCGGCACACGGAGACGGCCCCCGGAGGCAGGGCACCCAGCTGCGGGTTAGGGTGACCGGCGGCGGGATGGGTTGCATTGCCCCGTACATTTATCGTACATTCCATTCTTGGCAACGGAGCCCCAGCGCGTCGGCACAAATCAACCGGATCGGCATGTACGGATGTCGTACACCAGGCGGCCGCAGGCGGCGCAGCCGCGGACCCACGTGCGCACCTTGCCACTGAATCGCGGCAGCAGATTGACGTCGCCGCCGGCGGCGCCGCGGAAGGCCAGGTACACGTTCCTGACAGGCGCACGGGGAGGCGGCGGCGGCGGCGGCGGTCATTGATTACTGTTCGGTTTCGGTGTCTTGATGGACACATGGAGCCATAGGGGCCGGGATGCATGGCGGCATTCGGCATCATTGAAGGGGAGCGCGCACAGAGCATACTGTACTGCCTCTTATTATTTGCGAGCGTAATTACCGTACTGCCTCTTATTATTTGCGAGCGTAATTATTTGCGAGGACCGAAAATAATAATCTTTTGAAGTTAGAAACTGTAACTATTTGCGAGGCGGGTTTCCGAATTTTTCTAGGAACTGTAAAGCTTTGTGAGGCAGCCCGGTCTTACAACAAATTTTGCGAGGTCGCCGTACTAACTCCAGGCGGAACGGAAACGAACGCCTGGAACGCAGTGCCGTAATGGTGCAACCCAGGACCTGTCACAGGCACGCACTGACTCGCTGCGTTGACCATTGACCCTGCGTACCCAAGCGCATCGTTTCCAAGGGATTCTACACCAAAACACATAGCACATCGTCGGTGCGCCTGCACGAATTATTTTATTTTTGCGAGACATTTTTGCGATCTGGCCAACGTATTTATTTACAAGCTCTAATTATTTGCGAGGTGCCCCCGGCAATTGTTTTAGTGCTTTGCGAAGTCCTAAATAATTATTTATTTAGCAAATAATTGGAGGCAGTACGGTAGGCCGGCAGCCTACAACTCGCCGCCCCGTGTCATTGTTCAAATACTCAAGAGTCTATTTGCATTTAGGTTCTTCCATCTGGTGCAACTGCTGCGGCGGTAAGACTTGCGCAGAGTGGGCATCTGGGGCAGTAATACCGTACGTTCGGCGGATCTGGATCTCACTTGGTATACGAGCCGCCGAGCCAGTCCGGCGTGATCTTCAGTACGACGCCGTACCGACCCGTGTACGTGGCCTGCAGGGTGTACGGCTTGAAAGTGTTGACGGCGAAGGACGCCGCGTCGAGGACGTCCGCCGCGGACGCCCAGCCCAGGCGCAGCAGCTCTGGGCCGCTGGGGCAGACGTCCCCGGAGCCCATCGCCGAGGTGAGGTCGCCGTCCTCGACGTCGCCGGCCCACGCGTCGAACAGCCCGTAGTTGTGCAGTAGCTCCTTCATCACCGTCCCCTTCTGGTAGACGCCCTGTTCACAAAGCGGCCGCTGACAAGTCACATACATTCTAGATTCCGCGATAACGCAAACTCGCAGTCACATTCGCTGGCTGGAGTGTCTGTGAGTCTGTGTGGCGAGCAGAAGAGGCTGCGGCTGCCACGCACAGATGGGTCAGGCCGATTCAGAGGGCCCCGCGGGCACTGATGCCCCCGCCCGTGGCCCCACCCGTGGCCCCGCCCGCGGGGCCCTCTGGTTCGGCACGACCCATCCGACGTTCCGACCCGCCCAGCGACCCCTCCGAAGCGCTTTCCATCTGTGGCTGTGCGCGGCTCTGACGGGCCACAAACCGAGCCGTCGTTGCTCATCCGCGGCGGCTCCCCAAGTCGCCTGTCATCTGGAGGCATGGTACGTGTGTTGCTCCGCATGGTCCGCTAGGCCAGCTGGGCTAGCTTGGTCCGCGAGGCCAGCTACGGCCAGCTCCGCTGGCTCAGCTCGTCAACGACCGTCCCCCCTTTCCTTATTTTGTCAATGCAAGAAGCTGACCGTCCCCACTTTCCTTGCTTTGTCAATGCAAGAAGCTGACCGTCCACCCTTTTTTAATTAAACCCTTCACTGCGATGCAGGTCTGTGCCATCTCCCCTGCCCTGGCTACCTGTTGGTCTGGCTGGTACCAGGTCTGGACGCCGGGCATGTCGCTGAGCCCGCCCCAGCCGCAGGTGTCGTACAGACCGGATGGGAGAACGTACGAAAAGTGGGTGAAGCTGCCGGGCTGCAACCCTGCGGGTGATGAAGTTGCCGGGCTGCGTTAGCTGGCGCATGATAAGGCCCAGCGCAACCGACGTACTCATTGAGATTCGGAGGCAACACGTCTTAGCCAGGAGCCTGGGCATCGGCACAGAGTTCGCCGAAGGCACGTGCATCTATGGTTGGAGGCTTTGGCAATCAATGCGCCCGCGGACGTCCCCGGTGCCGTATTGCAAGAGGATCGGTCCAGTCAGCCCGATTGTAGTGTCTGAGTACAGCGAAGGAACCCGCCCGACCAAATGACGTACCCGTGTACAGCTTTGTTCGGGCATACCAGGTTCCTTCGCCGTACTTGTGCACTTATCACGTAAATACATACAATCCCGAAAGAATGCTGCGCAGTCGCCCCTGTATCCGCCGCCCGCCGCACTGAGCCGGGGGATATGGCCATGGGACGCTGCGTTCGAAACGAACACGCCTGGAGGGTCCTTACCCGCGATAGAGCCCTCCGGGGTCTGTCCGTACGTGCTGACCGTACGTGCTGTCCGTACGTGCCGTCCGTACGTGCTGTCCGCGACTGCCCCGGCCGCGGATGGGTAGGTCCCCGGATCACGCGCGCGGCCTCTGTGGCAACTAATGCGGCCAATGGGGATCTCCCTCCTACTGTACCGTACCAAGATACCTCCAGGTGGCCGTACGCAGTATCTGGGAGATGACTCACCGGGGGGCAGCGCCTTCCTCGCCGCGTTGGCGATGGCGTCCGCGTCGCAGTTCTGGATCTCCGGAGTGCAGGGAATGTCCACGGAGACCACCTGTCCGTCGGGGGGTAGGTAGCAGGGTGGCTATCTTAAGATATGAATATATATATTCGGACCGAAAATCTTGAGTTTTGATAGATACTTTCCCTCGGGAAAAAAATGAGGTTTTAGATACTCATGGCCTCTCGCGCGGGGAAAAGCCCCCCTGAGTAGATAAAATGCCAGCAGAAGCTCCCTCCGACAGATACTTTCAGGACGATTGGGCAAGGAGTATCTCCGGCCGTAGATATTCTGCAAAATAAGATAGCCACCCAGGTAGGTAGGTAGGTAGGTAGGTAGGTAGGTAGGTAGGTAGGTAGGTAGGTAGGTAGGTAGGTAGGTAGGTAGGTAGGTAGGTAGGTAGGTAGGTAGGTAGGTAGGTAGGTAGGTAGGTAGGTAGGTAGGTAGGTAGGTAGGTAGGTAGGTAGGTAGGTAGGTAGGTAGGTAGGTAGGTAGGTAGGTAGGTAGGTAGGTAGGTAGGTAGGTAGGTAGGTAGGTAGGTAGGTAGGTAGGTAGGTAGGTAGGTAGGTAGGTAGGTAGGTAGGTAGGTAGGTAGGTAGGTAGGTAGGTAGGTAGGTAGGTAGGTAGGTAGGTAGGTAGGTAGGTAGGTAGGTAGGTAGGTAGGTAGGTAGGTAGGTAGGTAGGTAGGTAGGTAGGTAGGTAGGTAGGTAGGTAGGTAGGTAGGTAGGTAGGTAGGTAGGTAGGTAGGTAGGTAGGTACAGGGCTTGAACGCCTGACGGTGCGTGCTCTCGTGCAGCCATCACGTACAGCCATCATTCGTTGCAGCCGTGCAGTGTACCCGTATGTAGCTATGTATGTACCCCTTTGCCGATACGCACCCGCAGGGTGTCAACGAAGATGTTGCCGTAGCTGCAGTTTGCCAGGTAGGCGACGTACCCGCTCGACCTGACGTACAGGCTTCGGACCTCGGCGGCCTGGACGGGGAGGGCGGCCCGTGCGCGGGGCCCTGGTCAGCTCAGCGAAAATGCCCGTGCACATGAGGGATCGCACCGGGGCACCGCAACCGGCGCCGGACGCCTGCTTCGTGCGTCCATGCAACTACCGGTTGCGGCTCCTGGGCGGAGCGGTCAGCCTCAGTGTTGCTATCTTCTAAAACGGGGAAATAGAATTCCGCAGGTTTCCGGCCTGTCGCCAGTAGCCAAAAAAACTTTGGCAGGGCAGATTTTGGGGGGCTTCCTAGGTGCCAGGAAATAAAAACCTCCGAGGCAGGGTGGAAATATTTCTGCGTGTTTCGACAGCAGGGCCACTGTTACCACAGCGGCGACAGGGATTCTAAGTCCATGGAGGCCTGAAGCGCGCTTTCCTTTCGTCGCGGATGCATATGGGAGGGTAACCAGGAGTTGGGGTATCGCGCGGTATCGCACTAACAGATTGGTCGCGCGTGGTCCCGCCCCGCAGTCTGCTACCCGCCCTCTTTTTCCTTGCCAGCGCCAAACCCCCGAAGTCTGAGCCTCAGGTGCATGCGTCGCACGCTGCAGCGCCGACCGCACCGCGTTGGGGAATCAAAAGACATGCACGGGACTTCACAAGACCAGTGAACGGCGCGTTAACAGAAGTGGGGCGATTACGTGATCACCGCCTTCCTGATGACCTAACGAAATAAGCTAATCCTTACCGTCAGGCCGGCTTGCGCATTGCAGCTGAGCGTGCTGGCCGTCAGGTTCACGACCATGACCAGCAGCTTCAGGACTTGGTCCGTGGACGGCACCGGCGCAGGCGGCGCCTCCAGCTTCACGTCGCTGACGTAGGCGCAGCGGCCGCTGCTGAAACCAGAGAGGAAGCATCTCTAGGAGGAAGGATGGCGGCAAATGCGTGCATCATATGGCGCAGTGGGCCCCGCGAGCCATCGGTGCATGCTATTCGAATGCGGGAGGGACGAACAACGCTTGACCAGAAGGGGGAGGACGAAGGAGCCTTCAGGCAGTCAGGTTGTTGGTTCGGAATCGGCCGCGCGCCTCGTCTGTAAGGAGCTCCGGTCGCACAGTCGGCGGCAGTGAACATGTAGGGATGGTTAGGGCGGCTGCGCAGGACGCAACGACAGCAGCCATCGGCAGAGCCGGCAGGGGCGTACCGGTTTGGGGGGATCCAAATAGAAAACCGCCCAGCGGTTTGGGGACAGGCGGCGTTGGGCCCATCGGCGGAACGCACAGGGGGCACCTAGACCGAATTCTCCCGCCTGAGCGGATGGAGGCACAGAGCCTCACTGGTATAAGATACGATTGCCAGCCCCCCAAACCACCTGGGCAACTGCACCCAGGCGCTGTTTCCCATAACGAAGCCGCACACGACGCCCATGCGATGTGCGCGGCTGAGGTTTCCGTCCGGGCCGTCCCCCTGAACGTGTTTGTGTGCGCGGCCGCCGGCGCGTCAGGGTTGGGCCGCGCCGCCGCCGGCCTCACCAGAGAAATAGAGCTCCCCGGGTCGATGGGCGCCCCTGACGTCGAGACGACGGGCTGCGATGGCAGGAGCGTTGTCCTGCCGGAGGCCTCCGACCGAAGCAGCCACGTGCCCGGGACCGTGGACCGGTACACCAGGGTGCCCTACGGGTGGGCGTGTTTTGCGGGTATGTAGGGCAGGGGTTCGTTGCATGACCACGAACCGGGGGGCGCGCGGCAAGGTGAGCCGGACGGGATGGAACGGGCAGTTAATCCATAGGTGTAAGAGGGGACAATCTGGCATGCTTGGCATCGAAACTCCAGGGTCACTTAGATAAGTAAGCCGGAGGGAGCTGTTGCACGCATCAGGAAGAATCGTCACCCGCCGAGGTTGCCTATCAATGGCGGAGCTGCGGGGCGACAATGCCGCAGCGCAATCCCTTGCCTGCCCAGTGCGACCACATGGGCAGCAGGGCATGAGTGCAACCGTGGTATGGGGCGTACGCACAAGGTTGTCGTAGATACTCTGACACGTTAAATGGCTAGGTTTGTAAAACAAACTTGCCAACTGGCCACGTATAAAAGACAATGGCCTGCTGGCCACGTACGACAGACGTACCGTCTGTTATTGTGTGTGTAACGACGTTTCCCTAACACCCCAACACCGCCGTTCCAAGGTCAAAGTTCTGTACGACACATCAGGAACTGGGACGAGAGTCGTACCTTCAGGAGCAGAGAAAGTGAAGCAGGCGGCGATCGAGCCCAGGTCGGAGAGGAGGTCCAGGCGGCAAGCGCAACTGTGGGCGGGGTGATGCAGGCAGGCGATTGCAGGCAGGTGATTGCAGGCAGACAGGCTGGCGTTGGCAGGCAGGCAGGCAGACGATTGCGGGCAGGTAGGCGATTGCAGGCAGGCAGGCAGGCAGGCAGGCAGGCAGGCAGGCAGGCAGGCAGGCAGGCAGGCAGGCAGGCAGGCAGGCAGGCAGGCAGGCAGGCAGGCAGGCAGGCAGGCAGGCAGGCAGGCAGGCAGGCAGGCAGGCAGGCAGGCAGGCAGGCAGGCAGGCAGGCAGGCAGGCAGGCAGGCAGGCAGGCAGGCAGGCAGGCAGGCAGGCAGGCAGGCAGGCAGGCAGGCAGGCAGGCAGGCAGGCAGGCAGGCAGGCAGGCAGGCAGGCAGGCAGGCAGGCAGGCAGGCAGGCAGGCAGGCAGGCAGGCAGGCAGGCAGGCAGGCAGGCAGGCAGGCAGGCAGGCAGGTGATTGCAGGCAGGCAGGCAGGCAGGAAGGCGAAACTTATGGGAACGGACATATTGCTCCACCATGGCTATCGCCCTGCAATCGGAGCTGAGTTCTTGGCCCTGGCAGCAGCTAGGCAGAGGAGTGGGTTGCAGCGTCAAGTGAGGAGACACACGGAATGTACAACCACGTGCTTTGACCGGATCAAACGTACCGTTTTGCGTTAAGAAGAGGACTGTCAAAAGGATGGTTGCCGATGACCCTGGAACGGAGCTATGGAGTGGCGGAGCGCGGCCCGCATGTCGTGTCGCCGCCGCACGGAGCGGCGCGACGTACTTCATGGCCGTACAACACGACTGGGGGCGTCGCGACACCGACGAAACCCTGGTGCGTTCCGCGCGGGGCAAACAGTTGCCACATTCGTTGTTAGGGAAATTGATCAAGAAATGTAGACATGCACAAAACCTTTATACGCAATCGCGGCTGCCAGCCATCGTGACCCGTGCACCCAGCCTGCCAGACCAGGAGGAAATATCCGGACGATGTATCTGATGAAATTGAACGACGACCTGACATTATCAGCAAATTGCTGCATGTTTGCAAAGATACGCGCAATATTCGGTTCAGTGCGAAAGCTGAAAAATGCCAGACTTTAGGTTCCAGTATTTCACTCGGTTTTATTGCCGTATATAACAGGTAGATCTAGGGATAAAATGCGGCACAAGCGCACAGACTCGGGAAGCCTGTACAACTCGTGTCTCACCGTTAGCTCCACCTTCCCAACAAGATACCACTTGCTATTTTCCTTGCAAACTGAACATCAAGGTGTCATGTGCAAATAGGTCAAAGCGGTATCAAAATGTTTCGTTGTGGTTCGTCAAGGTAAGGCCCTCAAACATGGACACTAGGTTCTTGTCGACGCTCTTGCTCAACGGAAATCCCAGAGGTAGTGCTTTAAAATATAACAATATAGTTTAACAAAAATGGTGTTCTCGTCGCTCTTACCAGTGTAGTCGTGAAAAATACCGTTCCGGTTTAAGAAGGACCAGAATAAGAACTGACAGTTTGCAGAACAGTTTATATGATTTCCATAAGTGTAAATGACTCTCTAGCAAGTTAATGCAAACAGGTTCTGTAGATGTGTAGAGGGTGTTGGGCTTCTGCTTCGTAATGTACGGCCCGGTTGCGTCCGCACGCCTAACATTTCATTGCTTGCTGCCTACGAACTTTATGTCTTTCATGTGGTGCTGTACCCAGGTAAGCAATTAAAATTGGAAATTTATGTTTAGCAGTCGGTTCGCCCAACCCTCGAGTACTACATACAATCCGCTTTCTGTCGGTCTTTTTACGCAATCAATCTTTGTAAAGGTAAGTTAAGTGTACACGTTTTCACTGTTGTATAGTCACTATACAATTAGACAGGCCGGAAACGCATGAGCTCCTGGACTACCCGGATCCTGGCAGGTCCTGACTTCTTGGTGGGCGGCCCTACCGAAGCTCGTCTGTTTTCACCGCCGTATGCGAACTTGAACGTGTACGCGACGTGAAATCAACTTCATGGCAGGGAATGGCGACAGACCAACGCTCGCGAGATCCTACCCTTCAAATTGCGTGAGCGAACAAAATATCTCACGGGGATTCCGCCCGCCAGGTTAAGATCGCACTTGTCCTTTCACAGCCGCAAATCGCGGCCAGACTACACACGTACGATTAGTCACACTTTCTGTTTAGGCATGTGTCACCTACCCCACCCTTACGCCATGCACGCATGGGTGATGTCACAGCGGGCCCAACGAAGGGATTATCGATGCCCATCTTTTTCGTGATGTTACCGCCTTTCGCATGTCCGATCCACGTGGGCGGTGCTCGGCGCTGATGCGGATTGGAAAATGACATCGCACCTCCCATTCTCGCAGCAGCAGGCTGACAAGGTACGACACAGCTTTGGTTTGCGCAGTCCTTGGTATGGGGTTGATGAGATGAGGCTATGAGCTATCTGGGTACCCGTTGCACCACTCCGTCGGGACTCGGATCCACTGTCACGCCGATTGACTGCACCCGTCAGTTTACTGCTCCAATTCGGTTATTTGCGGTTATTGTGAGTTGTTGTTTGATTCGGTTGTCCGTTTCCTTTGGTTTCGGGACCATCACTGATGGTAGAGTGTCGTACTTGTTTGTCTTGTGATTTAGGTCGAGGCTTTGCCTTGGTGCTTTGTCTCGATTTGCTCTTCGGCAATAGCCGATGAGCAACTAGCAGGCCCCTTTCGTTAGGTTATGGACCTGGCCTAGCGGAAGAGACATGTAAGGTCGCTCATCACATCATTCATCTCCTGGACCGAGCCCTTGTTCCATTGTCATCATTTGCACGCATAGTGCTTACATCAGCGTTATGGACAGCTGCGCGGCGTCGATTCTGCAACGGACCAGCCAGCTGATCCTACCTTCGGCCTTGCCTCCGGTGTCGCGAACCTGCAACAGCGTTTCTGCTGCCTCCACGATGGCATGTTATTTCTGATCTTATGTTGATGCAGACTCCTTTGAATGGAACAGCCAACGTGCGCGCATGCGCTGAGGAGTCTCTTTTCTTCTTCGCGCATGCTTTCCCAGCAAATCGAGACAAAGCGCTTGTATTGTCAAGCGTGATCAAATGATGGTTGCTGAATGACAGTTGTCAATGGTGCCGAGCGATTTGGTATGTCGGCGACTTCTTAGCCGTTCCGTTCGGCGGTCGTCATTTTGGTGCTCCATCCAGTTGGAATCGCCCGACGTGAGAGTTCTGAGGTCATGCGTGTGCAGCCCAGGCCGCGTTCGGAGGTGATGCCCGCGTGTTTTGCTGTCTGTGGGAATGCCCGTGCCAAAGTCGCCAGCGCTAGATCCCGGGCCACGCCTTGTGCTTAGCCTTTCGTGTAGACCAGCTGGAGCATACACCGTGCTTTGTGTTTGTGCCTTGTTTGCTGCTGGCCCATTTGATTGACTGCATCAGTAGCCGCGCCGTTGGTGTTCCCTGTTGTGAGTCTGTTGCCATCATGTCGGACACCGTCTGAGCATGCCGTACTTGTCGTACATTTCTGGTCTCGGTCGCCATGTACTTCATATTGCCAGCTGCGCATGCTGGTCACTTATTGCCGCATTTGGACGCAATTACCTCACGCATCCACACCACACCACCTGGAACCCATCTTTCCAGCTTTGCTACTGCGTTGCACGCTGGGGGGGGAGTCACGGGTAGGCACATGATACGTCAGAGAGCAGTCATACGGCCTGACAGCTGTCACGCCGATTGACTGCACCCGTCAGTTTACTGCTCCAATTCGGTTATTTGCGGTTATTGTGAGTTGTTGTTTGATTCGGTTGTCCGTTTCCTTTGGTTTCGGGACCATCACTGATGGTAGAGTGTCGTACTTGTTTGTCTTGTGATTTAGGTCGAGGCTTTGCCTTGGTGCTTTGTCTCGATTTGCTCTTCGGCAATAGCCGATGAGCAACTAGCAGGCCCCTTTCGTTAGGTTATGGACCTGGCCTAGCGGAAGAGACATGTAAGGTCGCTCATCACATCATTCATCTCCTGGACCGAGCCCTTGTTCCATTGTCATCATTTGCACGCATAGTGCTTACATCAGCGTTATGGACAGCTGCGCGGCGTCGATTCTGCAACGGACCAGCCAGCTGATCCTACCTTCGGCCTTGCCTCCGGTGTCGCGAACCTGCAACAGCGTTTCTGCTGCCTCCACGATGGCATGTTATTTCTGATCTTATGTTGATGCAGACTCCTTTGAATGGAACAGCCAACGTGCGCGCATGCGCTGAGGAGTCTCTTTTCTTCTTCGCGCATGCTTTCCCGAGTCACGGGTAGGCACATGATACGTCAGAGAGCAGTCATACGGCCTGACACCACCTTGTAACCGTTACATCTAATTACCAGACCAGCGGTTGTCAAGGTTACATCTAATTACCAGACCAGCGGTTGTCAACCAACTCGTCAGGTGTTTCAAGCCGTTGCCCGTAATGTTCTTAGTGAAGATCACCGGGTTGGCGCCTCCAACAGCTTCCGCGCGCATGCACCCCTTCAATCCAGAAGTCCATGCACAGCACAGAATAGCTCAGCCACGAAGCCCCACCGGGAAACAACAAGGCACCACAACTTGCCGCCACAGCTGCTTACTGGCCCATGGAAGGACGGGAATTGTCCGTTGTCGGGCGGACAGACGGCACCTCAAGCATGCATTGTCTGGTCTGGGTAATGTGCAGCAATCAATGACGTACCTTCGTGTCTGCTCGCTGTCCGCCAGGTGAAACCACCGATACATATGTAGCATCCATACCGTCCATCTAATGTATCAATATATATTAAGCCCACGTCAATCCATGCACCACCCGCTCGTGTGTAGCTCTCGCACAGGTCCCTGAAACCCTGGTCTTCGAGGGCAGGGGGGGACACAAAGTCCCGGGACGCCAGGTCCTCGGTGTGCGGCAGTCAGGGTGATGGGGCAAACATCATCACAGCCAGCCCCCGGAACCGTCCCGAGCCGAGCGATCCCGGTCCCGTGTGACAGATGGCCGCCGACGGGTGCGGTGCGGTGCACACGCAAGACGACAGGTGGCGCGCACACGGTCGCGGCCAGCAGTACATACCAGATACGGTGGAGCGCATGTACGCCCCGCAGCCGCCTCCCGCGCCCCGGGCCTACCCCTACCCGCGTACCCGGGGCACCTCTGGAGAACACGTGTGATGAAGACGCCGCAACCGTGTGCGTCTGCGTATGCGCGCGAACTCATGCACCGCCGCCGCGGGATATACTCCGCCTTGCGGCTGCACGTGCTGGTTCCGTTTTTATTTCGTTCCAGAATCCGGAACGTTCGGTGAGTGGGATGGATCCGGATGGTTCGGTGAGTGGGATGGATCCGGATGGGTCGGACTGCTGCACGGGTGTTGGGTCTCCAGAGGACAATGGGGCACCGAAGCGGCACGGCACAGGCTTGCCCCTCCTATGCTTTCAACAGGCTTGTCCCTCCTATGCTGTCAACAGAGACAGCTAAATCGCGAAACGTCACGCACCGAATGGGCGGTCACCGAAGTTAATCCCACCCTGGACACATCCCCGTTCCCCGAGTGCCGATCAAACCCGCAGCACTGCAGCGCAGGCACCTGCGGCACCCGAACTGCCCACCCGCGCTCGCATTACGTGCACTGCAGCCATAATCCTAATGCGATGTTGGACTTGCACAGAGAAGGTGGCCCGGTTTCGTTGCCGGCGTGGGCGGTGAGCTAGGGGGGCCTACGGCTGTCACGGATGGCCCGCGGGGTCCACTGTAACATGACATATAATAGAATTATGTAGTAATATCATGATATAATCGTGAAGAGCGGACCGGCTCTTCCAAACCGCGCCCTTTCACATTCCCAGTTCCCACTGACACTCCTGAATGCAGATTGGATCGCGCGAGATAGTCGTTGCGGGCCCTAGCCAGCAGTATTGCGACCTACCAACCAACAGCAGGTCCCTCCTCCTCGCCATGCCTATTCCCCCAACAACAGCCTTCACGCATGGCATGTGCACACACACACATTCATACATACAGTATACAGGTCATTCGTGAGCCCACGAAGGGACCCCGGACGGAGGCGACCCCGGAGGCCCGAATCGGCACATGACCACTCAACGTGCGCCGCACCCGGCCGCATCTACCTATCTATATGACAGGTGACTCCGAGGCTTATCGTGCGCTTGCGGTGTCCGCCCGCACATCCTTCACGCGGTCAGACAGCAGCTGGCTGTTGGTCACGTCTAGAGTCTGGATTTCGCACGCGGCCGCGCCCTGTCGAGCGCTTCCGTGCTCCTGGATCCGGCATCACCAGCCGCGCGCCCCTCGCTCCTCCGTCCCAAGGTTTCCATTCGCGTCCAATCAACCTTGCTGCAAATGAAATACGGTAGCGCCTGCACATCACTGCATGTTGGCCGCAGCTCCTCCAACACACGGAGGAGGTCGACTTCACGGAGGACCCTCCGTCCGTCCGGTACACGAAGGTTCGAAATGTTTCCCGGCCTGCCCACAGCTTCTCTCTTGAAACAGCCAAAAGAACCTGGACGAACACGAACCTCGTCTCGACCGCCCGCTGCCCTTCCCTACGCACCGGTTTCGGAGCGGCTCAAACGGAGCGTCTTCTGCGGCCATGATACACCAGCCACGCATTCTCATCATCAGGAGGTGGCTCGGACGGACTGCCGTACGGCGGATCACCCCCTGGAGGCAAAGCATCCGGGGGAGGCGCCCCGCTGTCGCCCTCTGGCGGACTTTGGAGGGGAGTTGGCGGCGGCGGTGGAGGCGGAGGAGGCGGTGGTGGGGAAAGCGGAGGCGACGGCGGCGGCTTCTTGGTTGTCTTGGGGGGCGGTCGGATCTTGCCGGGTGGAAGGGCGGGGCTGGGCGATGGCGGTTGTGGGGACGGCGGCTTCGCGACGGAGGTCGGGACGGCGGAGGGCCTAGGGGACCGAACGGGACGCGGCGGGGGGCTCTTCGGTGGCGACGGTGGCAGCTTCACAAGCGGTGGCGGTGGAGGCGGCGGCGGCGGGGAAGGTGGCGGCGGCGAAGGCGGGTTGGGCCGCGGGGGCGGCGGCGGTCGTGGCGACGGCGGCGGTGAGGGTGAAGGTGGCGATGATGGCGGTGGTGGCGGTGATGGCGGTGGTGGCGGTCTTGGAGGAGGCGAGGGCCGGGGAGACGGCGGGGCCCGAGGGGACGGAGGTGGAGGCCGGGGAGAGGGCGGCGGGCGTTGCGCGGGTGACGGCAGTGGTGACGCCAGCGGCGGCGGTGGCAGGGGCCGGGGCCGAAGAGACGGGGGTGGCAGCGGCCGCGGCGATGGCGGTGTCGAGGGCAGCAATGCAGGCCTGCGAGTTGGGGAAGTAATGCATTTAGCTGGGCGAATTCAAGGTAAAGCGCAACATCTTACCGCCCGCCGCCGCCGTGTTTGGAGTCCAACCCAGAACCTGGCCTGGCTACCAGAATCCGTGCATTAGACTATGCGCACTATATCGCATGGCATGAAAACGCATCACTCAGGCAGGCTGTGCAGACAAGACTGCACTTGCAACCTAATTTGCCTAACCTTGCAGACCGTCTTATCTTTCTAGCTGAAGGCCCCGTACACGAATAACGCCCGCAGCGACACGCCCGCAGCAACACGCGCGCAGCAACACGCCAGCACCCAGCAGCAACACGCCAGCAGCAACACGGCCCCCCTCCCTCCCTCCCTCCCTCCCTCCCTCCCTCCTCCCTCCCTCCCTCCCTCCCTCCCTCCCTCCCTCCCTCCCTCCCTCCCTCCCTCCTCCCTCCCTCCCTCCCTCCTCCCTCCCTCCCTCCCTCCCTCCCTCCCTCCTCCCTCCCTCCCTCCCTCCCTCCCTCCCTCCCTCCCTCCCTCCCTCCCTCCCTCCTCCCTCCCTCCCTCCCTCCCTCCTCCCTCCCTCCCTCCCTCCCTCCCTCCCTCCCTCCTCCCTCCCTCCCTCCCTCCCTCCCTCCCTCCCTCCCTCCCTCCCTGGACTCACGAGCGCGCGTCGGCGCACTCGTTCGGTCCGGCGCTGAAGCGGCAGACCTTCACTGCGATGGCGGTGTTGCCGCTGACCAAGGCTGCGACAACCAGGCAGGCGTGGCGGACAGCCGATTGCTGAATGAAATCCAGGCATTGATTACACGCGCACGCAAGCTCGCAAGCTCGCAAGCAAGCAGGCAGACATCATGTGCGTGTGGGCCTTTGTGTACTCGGCCACCAATCCGCCTTCGAGACCAGCGATGAGTTACACAGCCCCTGAGTTCTTTTTCTATACACAGCCCCTGACAGGCTCTGGCAGGCCCTGACGGGCGTCGCGGGTCTCGCGAAGACGGTCAGCGCCGGCCAAAGACTGTCCGTGCATGCTAGGGCCTGCCAGGGCCTTGACCCCTGCGCTCCTTATCAATAACGCACCTCCCGCCAGGATCTGTAGCTTGTAGTTGAAGAGCGAGAAGGAGGTGCCGGGAGGGACGGCGGTCAGGAAGGACACTTGCGGGTCTCCGACAGCCAGGAAGGCGTTGTCGATGTTCTGTTTCAGCTCGTGGACGCTCAACTGGATTCAGGGCGATAGGGCGATAGGGTGATAGGGAGATTGGGTGATAGGGCGATTGGGTGATAGGGTGATAGGGTGTAGGGTGATAGGATGTAGGGTGATAGGGTGTAGGGTGATAGGGTATATGGTGATAGGGTGTAGCTAGGGTGATAGGGTGTAGGGTGATAGGGTGTAAAGAGCGGGATTCAGCGGGAAACCGGGCGCGGGGTGTAGGGCGCAGGGTCAGGATGTGGGGTGTAGGGCTCAGGGTGTGTTGCGTCGGGCGCAGGGTATTAAGGTGCAACGTGTGGAATTTAGGGTGCATGGTGGATGGCGTTCTGTGTGGATGCCCGAGATTAACCATACAGGGCCGTGTTAAGAAGACTGATGACGCCACTGTGGACAGGACTGCGTAAGACTGATGACGCCACTGTGATGGGCGGAGACTGGCCGGGGCAGGCAACAAGGCAGTGCCGTCGCAACTAACAGGCGGTGCCGCAGTACAAATGATTCATGCCGTACTCGCTCGTACCCTCTTATCGAAATCTGGCTGGAGCGCGATGTCCCCGGCAGTCCTGATGCGGAGCCCCAAATAGACGTTCCTGCACGGCGCCAGGCAGGTCGGTTAGTGTCTGTTGAGCAAGGCACGGCAATACGACAATGCAGCACGGTAGTACGGCAATCGCCTTTGTTGTGTTGTCATTGGCAGACAATGACCACAAGGGCGAAGCACATCGTACTTTGTGTAAGTCGTCGGGCCCAGCCAGTCGGGTTGGATCTTGATCATGACGCCCGTGGGCCCCAGGTAGGTGGCCGGCAGCGTGAAGGTGCGGTACAGTCCCGGGGACAGAGTGGAGGAGTTGAGCTGGGCAAGTGGTGTGGCCCAGCCCAGGCGCCACAGCTCCGGCGCGCTGGGACATCCGTCGCCCAAACCCATGGGCGACGAGGCATCCATGTACTCGACGCCGTCTTTCCACGCATTCCATAGCCCGAAGTTGTGGAGGATCTGGCTCATGACGGTCCCCTTCTCGAAGATACCCTGTCAGTGCAATCACGTGCGACAGCGGCGCAGCGCCAGATAAAGCCGCTGGGGAACGGCCTCAACAGCCGCGGATATGCTACAAACATACCACGCATGAATCAAAGCTCTACAGACCTGCCTGCGGTCAGGGCATCATGAAGGCCGCCCACCCTAGCAGGTAGCCGCGCCGCAGTCTACCCTCTACCGGTCCGCAGCGGGTGCCGTGCAGCCCGGCGGATTCCTAGGTCCGGTTCCATGGCGTGCGTCGTACCTCGATGGGTATGCGAATTCCTAATGGTCGCTGCGCTCCCGTCACAGTAAACGTGTGCAGGTGGGGTCGGCTGGGGCTCCCATCCGGCATCACCAGTCAGGCCAAGCGATGCCTAGACGAGCCGAAGGCCCGTAGACCAGCCCACACATAGTCCAAGCAGTGTGATGTGCGTGGGCTGGTGCCCATCTTGTACCCACCTGGCTGTCGGGCGTGAACCAGGACTGAGTCCCGGGTAAGTCCGCCAGACCCGACCAACCGCACATAGGGCCCATGTTGTTCGGCAGGACGAACAAGACGTTGGAGAACGCGGTCGTGTCCAGTCCTGTTGCGTGCCCGGCAGAAAAACGACAGCAGCAGGGTTAATGGTGATCCGATGAGAAGTAACCGGAGTCAGACGAATTGACTCCAGGGGCGGTGCACCCGCGGCCCCTCCGCGACAGCAACTGTGAGTTTGACGCATGGCGATGATCTGGACCCCCCTGTGTGACGTTTGAAACGAAACCTCCAGAACGATTGTGCGCGGTGCACACAAACCCTGTGGCGAGGTCCCGACAGGGACAAGGGTCCGGTCCGAGAGAACCCGCGCAACCGTGCCCCTCCGGTATTATGCCCCTGAAAATGTGAGCCCCGACGCGCTGCACGCCAACCAGCCAGTCAGCCGCTTGACAGCGCGCGCGCCAGATTCGTTCCACGCGCGCATTCCCCGTTATCTCACCGGCGGGCAGCGCCTTCCGTGCGGCGACCGCAATCAAATCCGCATCACAGGTCATCGCAAGCAGTGAGCAAGGCACCGACACGTTGACCACCTGCGGGGTCGAACGGGGCAGTCATGAACACACACACACACACACACACACACACACACACACACACACACACACAAATTGCAGGTCAGATTGCGGGTTGCCTGGCAGGTATCTTGGGTTTGGGTGATCCGGGCGGGTTCTCGCTGTAACGAACATGTCCTCATGTCAAGGATTGGTGATTATGTGCATGGTCTCACATGATGACATGAAGGCTTCGTTTTCGTTGGATGCCGTTGGGTAGTCGCGCAGTGCTGTGCGGTCACGCTATGCTGTGAGGCCTACGACGATGATTCCGCGTGAGTATTTACCCAAGGAGCCGATCAGCGCGCGCCGACCTCACCCGTGATTGCAGCAGGAGGAGAATCGGGTCAAAGGTGAAACACCGGAGGTCATGGCACTGCGACGCCTTACCCACGATAGCGGTGTGCGCAAGCCCAATCGCTTGCTGGTCCTCTTACCGTGAGTGCTTGCCTATCGAAAACCATGCGGCCGTAGCTGCAGTTCCCGAAGTAGTCCGCGTAGCCGCCAGGACGCAGGAAGGCGTTTTGTACATCCGTAATCTAGATGTCGTACAATCGTACAGTTTGTACAGTACGGAAAGGCAGCGGGGGCCGCAAGAGACAAACACCTTGGGGTCAACGACACGTGAAAGCAGGCATGCAGCACACAGCCAACTGCCTGGGGTGCACCGCCTCGGAAGCCTGCGCTATAAGACCTGCTTCAGGCAGGCAACTATCTTGTGTCGCCTAACCCGGCCAGCAACGTGCCGCGCCCATACGGAAACGTGGTGTCGCACCCACACTGTAAACCTGCCGGCGCCGATTGCACTGTGCTACAACAGTCATATCAAACGTCATGCGCCGGCGAAGGGCACGCGCATCTAAACCAGTGCGGACTATGCGCGCCAGCTGTATGCCATCCACCCAAACATACGTTTGCGCCCGCCCGCGAGTCACAAATGGAGCTGCGGCCCCAGCTGATCGCCACCACCAGCGCCCGTAACGTGATGTTACTCGCGGGCACCGGCGCCGGGGACATATTGATGCGAACATCCGTCACCCTGACGCAGGCGGTGGCTGCTGCGCCGGCGAGGTAGCACGTCTGCGCGGTGGATGGTGCGACGGCGGCCACGAGTCAATGTGACACGGGCACATGGAAGCAGCAGGGGCAGATGCGGCAGGGGCAGAAGCGGCAGGGGAAGCGGCAGCAGGGGCTGAGGCAGCAGGGGCAGAGGCGGCAGGGGCAGATGCGGCAGGGCCAGATGCGGCAGAGGCAATTGCGGCAGGGGCAGATGCGGCAGGGGCAGATGCGGCAGGGGCAGATGCGGCAGGGGCAGATGCGGCAGGGGCAGGGGCGGCAGCAGCAACAAGGGCGGCGGGCTTCATGACCCCGCGTACAGGCCAGGTACGCAATCATTCAATCTGCGCATGAAAGCCTGATTGGGGTGTCCGTAGGATTAAGATGTGTCTCGGGCAGGCAACACGTAACGGACAGTGCGGCAGGACTGGCTATTTGCACATCCCTCAATCGGCGGCCACGCCCATGCCTGCTCCTGCTGACAAGTGCATGCTGAAGCTTGTGCGTGGGGCCTAGGCCGCCCTTGACCCGGACTGCTGCATGGGTTCGTACAGTAAAGTACGGCAACATGCTTGCGACCCACGGGGCACACACCAGCGAAACATAGCTCCCCGCCTGCGCGGGTACGGCAGATTCCGTGTCCACTGGCTGCACGGGCAGACGGTACCCGGCAGCGGCATCGACGACCAGCGTCCAGGTGCCACTGGGCCGGGTGCTGCGGTAGATAAGTACACCCTGTGTGTAGTTAACAGGTTAGCAGGGAGCAACAAGCGATGAGCGAGAGAGAGTACGGTACGTTGGATGGCAGACGGGCGCGGACGGGCGCCGTCACGTGATGGATTTCAAATCCATGAACTGCTGTGCTGTGCTGTGCTGTGATGTGCTGGTGCGAGGCTTTCCGCTGCACCCACTGACGTGCTTGCTGGGTGTGATGTGGCCGAATCCCCAAATCGCCCTGACATCGGCGGCTGGGGTTTCCCTGGAGTCTTCCCAGAAGATCAACGGCCGCAATCATCCTCGCCCGTTCCCTACCAGAACCTGGGTCTCTAAACCCTCAAGCGATAGCGGAAGGTCAGGCCCGGGGCGACATTCAACAAGCTATAATCCCTTCGCTGGCTTGCCCCTCCCGCTGAAACCCCCACGGCTCCGCCTCTTCGCCCTGTCTCAGCAGCAGGCCGGGTGCGGCATATTGCTGTATATCATATTTGGCGAGAGCTCTATCTTGCCAAGCAAACACTGCCCATCATTGCACCTGGAGTTGCTTGGGTGTTAACGGGGGCGGCGCAGGCGGAGATCTAGGGGGGGGCCTGGGCGCGGCGGCGAGAACGCCTGTGAGGGTGAGACGTGTCGGGATGGGGGCCGACAGGAATGCTTAGGCTGGCGCGTGAAAGGTACGGCACCTAGAGTGGTGGGTAATGTGCCGGCTTTTAGAAAGCGAACCGAGTCGTTGTCAAGTTGCTCACCGGTTTGTGTGGCCAGCGCAAGCGCTGCCACGAGCGCGAC
Source organism: Eudorina sp. 2006-703-Eu-15 (assembly GCA_003117195.1). Classification (NCBI taxonomy): domain Eukaryota; kingdom Viridiplantae; phylum Chlorophyta; class Chlorophyceae; order Chlamydomonadales; family Volvocaceae; genus Eudorina; species Eudorina sp. 2006-703-Eu-15. Next base: position 99,770 of record BDSI01000097.1, on the reverse strand, counting down.
CACCAGCATACTCGTCGAAGGCGACAAGCGAAGCCGCCGGTAGATAACCATATAGTTAATGTGGTTGTTGAAGGTTCTATTATGCGAACAAAGACGCGCGCCACGTGTCAGGTGAACAACCAGGTGAAGAACGGACATCATATGACAGTTGCGCGACTGAAAACCGCTCCATTTGCTTGTGGGAACAATCTCAACAATTCACGTCATGCAAGTGAGATTGTCATGTAACAAATTACTTGATTGCGAAAGAGTTTGGCAAATCTGGCGCTGTCAGCTGAGCACCAACTGTATAGCAGTATACTAGCACCCCCTGAAACAAAACATGCGAAGCTTTTCGACTCGATTCTGAATATTTTAAAATAAAATGATTTGTAACATTCGTTTGCAATGGAACAACTTGCGTCAAGGATGACCGCCAGCCTGCGTCAACTCCAGAAGTGCTTTGGTACACGCTGAATCACCTGATCGTAGATATCTCGCGGTTAATCGACGCCCATCGCACGTAGCTTCGTATTAGATTCAAGGTAATGACCTTTCAATATCACTGCGCACTGGCTGCGAAGCTAACGATGACAGACAGCAAAACCTAAAATAGTGTGGCACAAGAGACAAATGAAGACTGACCGATTACATAAGGTATGATGATCGCGGGAAATGTCGGTCCCTCAAGGATTCCCTTAAATTGTGCAATAATCTGCAAAGATATATTAATAATAACTTGAAAATATTGTCAACGTTTATTCTGTTAGAAGTAAGCGGGTTCACAGCTGGCGGCAGGCAGCGAGCGACCTGAGCGACAAACGCAAGATCATATTGCACCGGCTTGGCTTACATCTATGTGCAGCTGTTTTTAAAGATAACTAACATGCTTTTGTTTCGTACACAAGGGAACTGGTAAAAAGCTTCGTCGGACTGTAGCGACTTACAACCGTACGGGCTTTGTAGACATGATGTGAGCGAATGCAGAAATGAAAAATGTCATAAACATGACTTGACATTTTTCAAAGATACCTTAAATATTGTTTTGTACTAGGTTTGCTTTTGTACGATACCGTTCATAATGCCTCACACTCCGAGCTTGAAACGCGATCATGCAGTAGGAGAGCGAACGCAAGTTATCCATCATATTTATGCGATGAGGCCTCACGACTATAACTGTGCTTTGTCATCCCGCCGGTCCTTCCATTCACACGCGCGCGTAAGAAATGCTTTTGCTTGTAGCCCATCTCATCGTTCTTTAATTATTTGTAACTATTCTGGGAGGCCTTTAGTGATATCGATCTGCACCCCGAATACTTCGTGCCCGCAATGCACACAGGGCCAGACTAATTGTGTGATCTGACATTCTCCGAAACATGGAAGTCAACTTCATATTGTGGATGCTTTTCGATTCGGCCGGCGATTCATAAGAACGCCGTAAATTACCCGCGAGGATACGGTACGCCCGCCATTGTTCAAAACATTGACGCAGACTCCGTTTTTGACGCTATGATATGCAGTTGTGGAACGCTGCATTACACGAAAATATTACCTGCTTGCGCAGCCTGGATAACTTCGGCTGGAAGAGTCCCGCCTCTCTTGAGGTACCAGAGATACATCAGCGGTACGGGCAATTCGGTACATGCCGTGTCCTGCCGCCATCGCAGCACAGGCGATCCACTATCATTAGAAAGGGCGTGCCGCACATCCGATTTTGCAGGATGCGTCACGTATTCCCTCGTATAGCATCGGCCATGTCCAAGTGCTGTAATGGCACAAACTGACAAGCCCGAAAGCGGCCGAGTTTCAAAAATCATACATGATGAGCAAGCGGCCGTACGTGCCGACACTCATTCATCCGGCTGGCCCTTGCAACAACGCTGTTTACGAATCGCTGCAGATATACAAATGGCACAGCGGTGACTACTCCCAGTTAATATCTTCCCGGCCATACCGGCACTTGTTTGGGGTTTGTTGGGGTTCAGCCGTCGGGGTCGTTGGGTTCGGGTAAAGTCGTCAAGCCAAACAGCCATGCGTGTTGCCCAACGCAGCCGCACTAACAATCCAAAGAATCCAAACGAGCTGTCGAAACCTCAGCAAAGCCTACCTGACACGCCATATGGTCGAAGAAGACAATATCTGACCGGGCCCGACGTTGGCCAAGGGCTGCTGACCCTGTCTTAAGGGAAATACCGCCGAAGCAATCATCCACGGCGGGATGCGGGGGAGAGGGGCGTAAGGGGCCTCTGCTCCCTCGCTCTCAACCAACGGCACTCGCCCGATCCCCAGTGTACCGAGGACCGGTGACAGCTGTGCCCCCTGATGGGATTGGGCAAAAGCCCATCCTGGGCGGCCGGCTGCGCCTTGCAACCCGTTGTTCAACCTCATCGAATCCTCAGGGCGCGAACCTCAGCAACTCGGATGCGCGCCCCTGCTGCCGGAGCGGTAAAGCTAGCCTGGTCCCGCGTCCCTACTAGCTGAGCCCAGCTGAGCCAGAGCGAGGCGCCTCGCACGCGTCAGGCCTTGCTGTGTCCGGGGTATGCAGTCGGGCGCTCCATGATGGGGCTATATACGGTATGGCTTGCACAAGGCAGCACATCACCAAGTAAGCTTCTATGTCGCACACCTCTTCCCTGCGCAATCAGCCCCTCGCCTGCAAGTCCCGTTGCCAACGAACTCCCACTGGTTTGGCCCGACCCTCCTCGGGCACCGACCCACGGATCCTCTACGTGCCCGGAAGTGGGCTTCCCTAGTCCCGATCCCTACGCCCTAGTGCCGCGCGCTGCTATCTATCCATCATCAAGAGTCTACATCTACTGGCTGCTCGCAGCGGATCCGGCCGTCCACCACCGATAGGATTGGGTGGGCCGGTCCCATCCCCTCCCATCCCCTTAGCTACATCTACCGGCGACGGGGCAGCCGCTGCCCCCGCACGGCACGGCAGGCTGTGTGCCTCCGTGGCGGGTCGCTGCGCGTAGCCCAACCCTCGCCCGCTCCATGGCTGTCAGTGCCGCCAAGGCAACGATGTCCGAAACATCTTGCTGTACCCCCTATGGCGGCTCGGCCAGCCACACGTTGGCTCGGGTGATGGGGCCCGGGATGAATGTGTACCCCAATCTGCTGTATCACTGCCTGAGCGACCAGGCATGCCCCGAAATGGTGTGCTTATGGTGAACACGGGTGGGGCCCTGCACCGCCGTACTTGCCTCACCCGCACGCCTCGGGGTGGGTGCTGTGGAGGTGGCTGTTGCCAGGCAGCGGGACCCCGTCAACCGCCGGGCGCCAGTGAGTTTATTTCTTTGTGTTCCCGTTCCCACTTGATGGCCCAAAGCCGCTGTAGGATGACAGGCATGCTGGATGCCGGGAGGTTTGCTGTATGTATGTCTAGCTCCTTCGACTGTCTCAGCTGTTCCCGGCCCTCCTGTTCGTACGCAGCGTGAAGTCGTGTGTGTGCTACATGGTTGGTGGTGCATAACCCCATACCTGTACAACTACTGTACAACTACCGACCCATACGAGCCATAGGCCCAAGGGCACGCGAAAACGCCTTAAAGCACGCGCATGACACTGCACAGGCAGGAAAAAAAGGAGAGTACTACCGTCCAAAGGGAACGATTGAGTTGTGGTGGGCCCACATGCACTCCAGGAGCTTTAAGGCTAACCGAGCCGGGTGTCCCAGACCATGGCTTCCAGGATGGTAGTGAAGTGGGGAAAAATCTGCTCAGCGCGTCCTCGACCTGACCTTCGACCTCGCAGCAACGACAAACCCACTGTTCCCTGGGGACGCGCACGGTGTCTGCCCCTACGCCCTCTGTTGGCCTCCAGCGCCCAGCAAGACAACCTGAACCGCATTACCTTGCGGTGTGTGCTACAGGGAACGGATATCGTAGCATGTGACGGCCACATCACGGCTGGGCCACCCTTTTGGCACGGCCCAGGCTGTCAAACAGACGAGCCGCCCAGCATGACAAGCCATACAGGATATAGCCCGAGCGTCCTGCCAGCTAGCAGGAGCCGCCCTCGCAAAGCAAAAGGCAGGTGTCACTGTATTGTAGCCGTTCTGGTCCCTTACTCCGTTCCAAATGGTCCAGATAGCTCGTAGGCGCCTCAGCTCATCAACCCCTACCAAGGACTGCGTACCCAACCTCCATTACCCGGGGGGGGTCACTCAGCCATACCGGCAAACACACCAGGTTACCAGCACGCCAGGATTGCCTCTCCTGGAAACCGCTCAATACCCGCTGAAACACGGGGCGCGCGGTTAGGGAGACGGAATTAAAACCGGGAGGGGTCATTGCTGGCAATGCCCACATGGACTGGGCTGACTTCGCCCTCTTGACATTCAGCCAGGCCGACCAAAGCACCAATCGCCCTGACATACCATACAGCCGGGCTGGCCGATAAAGCCGCCGGCCTGACATGCCATACGGCCGGGCTGCCAAATGGAGCCGCCGGCCCGACATGCCATACGGCCGGTCTGGCCGATAAAGCCGCCGGCCTGACATGCCATACGGCCGGGCTGGCGAATAGAGCAGCCTCCATGACATGCCCTACAGCCGGGCTGCCCAATGGAGCCGCCTCCCTGACATGCCATATACACCGCCAGGATGCAGCCGCACAGACTGCAGCCGCCGGCCTGACATGCCATACGGCCGGGCTGCATAATGGCGCCCTATGCCATACGGCCTGGCTGCCCAATGGAGCCGCCGGCCTGACATGCCACATGGCCGGGCCGACCAATGCAACCGCCGGCCTGACATGCCGTTACGGCCGGGCCGACCAATGCAACCGCCGGCCTGACATGCCGTTACGGCCGGGCTGGCGAATAGAGCAGCCGCCCTGACATGCCATACGGCCGGGCTGCCCAATAGAGCAGCCTCCCTGGCATGCCATACGGCCGGGCTGCCCAATAGAGCAGCCTCCCTGGCATGCCATACGGCCGGGCTGCCCAATGAAACCGCCGCCCTGACATGCCATACAGCCGGGCCGCCCAATGTAACCGCAGCCCTGACATGCCATACGGCCGGGCTGCTGACCAATGGAGCCGCGGCCTGACATGCCATATGGCCGACGGGCAGGCGAATAGAGCAGTCGTGCTGACATGCCATTTGCCACATGGCTGGGCTGGCAAACGGAGCCGCCGCCCTGACATGCCCTATGGCCGACAGGCAGCCGAATAGAGCAGCCACGCTTACATGCCATTTGCCACACGGCCGGGCTGGCCAATGGAAACACCGCCCTGACATGCCGTACTGCCGAGCTGGATGGCCAATAGAGCAGCCGCGCTGCCATGCCATACGGCCGGGCTGGCCAATGGGGCCACACCCCTGACAATTGCCAAACGGCCGGGCTGGCCAACGGAGCCATCGCCCTGACATGATATGCCATACGGCCGGTCTGGCGAACAGAGCCGCCGCGCTGACATGCCATACGGCCGGGCTGGCCAAGGGAACCGCCGCCCTGACATGCCGTACTGCCGGGCTGGCCAAGGGAGCAGCCGCGCCGACATGCCATACGGCCGGGCTGGCCAAGGGAACCGCCGCCCTGACATGCCATACTGCCGGACTGGCCAAGGGAGCAGCCGCGCCGACATGCCATACGGCCGGGCTGGCCAAGGGAACCGCCGCCCTGACATGCCATACTGCCGGACTGGCCAAGGGAGCAGCCGCGCTGACATGCCATACGGCCGCACTGGTGAATAGAGCAGCTGCGCTAACATGTCATACAGTCTGGGCTGGCCAATGGGGCCACACCCCTGACAATTGCCAAACGGCTGGGCTGGCCAATGGAGCCCATGCCGTACGGCCGAGCTGGCCAATAGAGCAGCCACGCTGACATGCCATACGGCCGGGCGGGCGATTAGAGCAGCCGCCCTGACATGCCATACGGCCGTGCTGGCCAACGGAGCCACCACCCTGACATATGGTACGGCGGGTCAGGCTGGCCAATGGAGCCTCCGCCCTGAAATCCCATACGGCCGAGCTTCTGGCCAATGGAGTCGCCGTTCTTACAAAACACATGGCCGGGCTGGCAAAGCAATGCCCCCCTGTCAGGCTGTATGGCCGAGCTGGCCAATTGAGCGGTACTGTCGTCTAGCCATACAGCTGGGCAGCCAAGGGAGCCGCCCAACCTGGCCAGCCATAAGGCCGGGCTTCACAACGGGGCCGCCCTGCCTGTCAGACCATACGGCCGGGCTGCCCAATGTAGCAGCCCTTACAATCAAGCCATGCGGCCGAATTGCAGCTGCAATCAAACTACGTGCCGCCAACCGCAACTGCCTTCCTTGCGATCAGTGTTGCTATCTTCCAAAACGGGGAAATAGAATTCCGCAGGTTTCCGGCCTGTCGCCAGTAGCCAAGAAATCTTTGGCAGGACAGATTTTGGGGGCCTTCCTAGGTGCCAGGAAATAAAAACGTCTGAGGCAGGCCGAAAATATTTCTGCGTGATTCGGCAGCAGGGCCACTGCTACCACAGCTACGACAGGGTTTCTCAGTCTTGGAGGGCTGAAGCGCGCTTTCCTGGCGTCGCGGACGCATATGGGAGGGTCACCAGGAGTTGGGGATACGGCATCAGAGTGCGTTTTGGCGGTAGACAGGTGTACGACACAGATTTCCGGCTCTCCACAGCGTCAAATAAATGAAATCTCGCAGGTTTTTTGGGGGTCCGGGAAATAGAAAATTTCCGGGTTTTTTGCCCGTAAATATTCTTTTTATTTAAGATAGCAACACTGCTTGCGATCGGTCTTTGCATGTCCATAACGGTTCACGTCATTGTTTTCAGTAGTGAAGATAATGTAGCCGGCTGCCTCGTTCCCTTGCTATGAAAACATGGGTATTTTTGTCGTCGCCAGTTGGTTGGCACGGTGCATGTCGAGCCGGGGTCACAGCCACTGGTGGCCCTGACAGGCTACGGCGGATTCCGACGGCTCGGCCTTGCGATACCGCATGTCGAGCGTTTCAGTTCCTTCCGAGGGCATAACGCAGCGGCAAGAGCAGTATAGTCCTCGCGCGGGTAGCGGATCCCCTACCAAGCGAATGTATGCCTCCACAGAGCAGTACGGCAGTGCCATGCAATATCGTACATTGATGCGGAATATTGTCCCGGCAAGCGGTACGTACACGATATCCATCCACGCAATGTGTTCTGACCTACGTAGTGCATTCAATGCACGCGTCACGCACGAGGCCAACGAAGGTGGCCAATGAAGGAACGCCCACCACATGACATCAGTCATCCGCCAACAGCAGTGAAACGCACATGTATGAATGCAAGTCCTTTCTTCCTGCCATTGGTCTTCGACGCTCACTTACAACTCGTGAGAGCACATCCAACGTGTTTTCGACTACAACGGCAAGCCCCGAAGCTCTCCACCCAACTTCTAGTGTCTATGTACGACGGGTATGTACGACAATGAAGTTACGGCCCCATCCACATCTTGCCGTCGTCGCGTGCATCACCTGGCACCACCATTTCGGCTGCAACACGATGAGCCTCCAGCAGCCATGCGCGCACCTTGTTCAGTGCCGTACAGCCAGCCGCGTAGGGTGTTCCCAACCCTCGTCATCAAGCGATAGCATCATAGCCCAGGCCCGCTGAAATACGTTCGCCCCGAAATAGCAGCAGGGAAACAGCGGCGCGCGGCGACCTGCTTCGTGCCCCGCAACCACCGCCGACTACACCCCACATCATCGCCAACTAACAACATGGCTGCAGCTGCACTGGGCTCGCACGCCTCATGAATAGCCGCATCCCATTTATGCTTTACCTACTTGCCGACGGCGCCAGGTATCAGCAGGCTGACCTCCGAGTCCGCTCGCCGGCTTTTGCAGCCGGCGGCGGGGTGACCCACGCCCTGCTGTGCCGCCGCAGATTGTCCTGCTCAGCGCCCATCCCCCTTGATGAGCTGTACGCTCACATCGAACACCGGCTCACCTCCTGGCCGTCAACACTTGTACTCCATAACCAGGGAGCCTCGGCCAGTGTCGATGGCCATTCGATGGTCGTGCGTGAGGGGTTCTCAGGTTGGCGGGCTTTCCAGGCAATGCTGGCCCTTGATTGATCACGTGCGCGGATGACCGCCACCATCCTTCCGCAACACGAATGGAAGTCCCCACAAAGAAATGTACGGTGCATCGCAGATGCATTTGTACGCCGTCCACATCTTTGGTAGCACCACCGAAGAGGGGGGCATCGGGCGCTGTATGTACAAACCGTCTGTCCTGCCATCCGACCAACCAAAGACCCAGCTTTAACGTCCATAGATTGACACAATGCAGCGTTGACGGCGTAATGGTACCACGGTCAACGCTCTCCGCCCCTTTTGCGTCCCTGCCTCACCTCAGCGGGTTCGGCGATTGTTGGCGACAGTATCATTTATATTTCTTGCTTGTGTAGTCATGCTGTCCGTTGAGGTGTTTATTCACGAACTCTATCAAACAGGCAGAACCGATCGGGAGATCCGATCAGAGTAACCAAACCTGGCTAAGAACCAATTCAACATGCATTCTTGGAGCGAGCTCGTGCCTTCAAAAGGTGACGCCGACGCGGATGACGGCATCGGCGACTGCGACGGCGGTGCTTGTCGAGTACCCGATCTGACCCGATTATCCCACCTTAGTCCCAGTCATCGCCATCGTGCTCCCCGTCCCGATGACCCCCTGGTGGGCCACCACCGCCATCCGGCGGACTCGTTCTGCCTGCGGGCGCGGCCCAGCCTGGCTGTGGGCTGCCGTAGTCACCTCCGGCGGGCGGACTTGAATCGTCCGGCGGGCTGGAGGAGCCCGGCGGCAGCGATTCATCGCCCGGAGGGCTGCTGCTGATGAGGTGGTCGGGTGGACCTGCTGCATCTCCCGGCGGCCGGTGGCTGTCGTCACTCGGCGGCAAGGTCGCTGGAGGATCCCACGGTGGCGTGGAGTCATCCGGCGGCGTTGAGCCGCCTGGCGGATTGGCGTCGACCGGGGACGCAGGAGCTGAGTCGCCTGGCGGATTGGCGTCGACCGGGGGCGCAGGAGCTGAGTCGCCTGGCGGATTGGCGTCGACCGGGGGAGCAGGAGCTGAGTCGCCTGGCGGATTGGCGTCGACCGGGGGCGCAGGAGCTGAGTCGCCTGGCGGATTGGCGTCGACCGCAACGCTTGGGGGCGCAGGGCCCGAGCCGTCTGGCGGGCCGCCTTCATTCGGGTTGTGGGTGTCGCCTGGAGGAGGGGCCTCGGCGGGTGGACCCTCGTCATCTGGAGGCGGAGGACACTCGCCCAGCGGAGGTGAAGGCGGAGGCGGAGGCGGGGGAGGAGGAGGCGGAGGCGGGTCGGGAGCCTGTGGGCATGGTGGTGGCGGCGGTGGTGGCTGTGGGGGCGGCATTTTCTTTACTGTCGTTGGTGGTGGACGTGGCTTCGACACAGGCGGCGGCCGTTGGCGGGTTTCGGGGGGCGGTGGTAGTGGTGGCGGAGGCGGCGGATGTGGGGTTGTTGGTGTAAGGGGGGTTGGCCTTCCGAGGCGGGGCGGCGGTTGGGGTTTTCGGGCTGGTGGGGATTGTGGGGACGTTCTTGGTGGTGTGGGAAACGGGGTTGGTGGCAACGGGTGAGGCGGACGGGTAGGAGGCAGCGGCGTTGGAGGATGTGGAGGCGATTGGGAGGGCGGCGGTGGTGCAGTCTGAGGGCGGGGTGGCGCACGGAACGGCGCTGGTGGGGAGCGATTTGGTGGAGGCGGTGGCGATGGAGATGGTGGCGTTGGAGATGGCGGCGATTGAATTGGTGGCGATGGAGATGGTGGCCGCGGCGACGGTGGCGATGGAGATGGTAACGATGGAGATGGGGGCCCGGGAGTTGGTGGGAGGGGAGAGGGTGGCAACGGAGATGGGGGAAGCCGAGGATAGGGTGGTGGTGGCTTGGGCAGAGGAGGCGGAGGCCGGGGTAACGGCGGGCTTCCATAAGGCGACGGCGAAACCACGGGCACTGGTGGCGGCGGCCTGCGGAAGAACAACAAGGCGGCTTGCGGTGTGTATGCGGTGATGGGGCAGAGGAGGCTGCTGTCACGGATGGCCCGCGGGCCCCACTGTAACGTGTTCCGTTCACAAAGGCCATGCAGGCCGGCAGCCCGGCCTCGACAACGATACGTAGTCAACGCGGGGTCAACTGCATGGGAGGAGACTGAGCTGCTGATTGGGTCGTACCGGGCTGCACCCCAGGCCGGGGCGGCGCCGAGCAAGTACCGTATGTGCTCCCCCGTTCCCCCGGGAGGATGCCTTCGTTCTAGCTGGTAGGACGGAAGAGCCGCAAGCCATCACACTCACCACTGCATTCTAGCTGGCAGCTAGGAGCCCCCCACACATCTAAACCCGACTCGCTCACCCGGGTGACGGCGGGGCATCCACGCAGTCGCTGGGCCCCGAACTGAAGCGGCACAGCTTGACCAGGATGGCTGTGTTGTCGTTCGTCAGGTCTACGTGCATTGCGTGGACCGTTAGGCAGGGCGGACGCGACTACATACGTATCTGCGTCGCTGTGGGCGCGTGGATGGAGGCCGTTATGGCGGCTTTGAATTCTGGAGGCCGCTATGGCAACGGCACTGGTGCATGGGTGCCAAGCAGTGACCTTTACACAGAGCATTAGAAGACACCCGCGGAACGAAGCAACCAGCTGGGCGCACAAACCTCCATCTGGCTAGCTTCCAATCGAGTTAGTTTGTTAGTTAATAGTTAGTTTGTTAGTTAATAGTTAGTTCGCTAGCGCGCGTGCGTCCTCTCGATCCGTTCGCACGAATTCCTTGCTCTGTCAAAGTAAGGACCGACCAGTACCGAGGCCTGCACATGCATGTAGTTGACGTTACCTAGCTAGCCACATACCAGACCACAATCACCTCGCTGGCTGTGCGTGAGACCGGTCGCACACATACATCTTCGCCTGCCTCATCCCCACCGATCTACATCTGTGTGCGTGTGTGTGCGTGTTATTATTACCTACGCACGTACCTCCGGTGAGGATGTGCAGTCCGTAGTTGAAGAACATGACGGACGCGTGCGGGCCCATCACACTGATCAGCGACACGACGGCGTCGCCCGCCGCCAGGAAGGCGTTATCGATGTCCTTGTTCAACTCGTGGACGCTCAGCTAGATAGCGGTCGTCATGCATGATTGGTACGCGGCAGGAGCGGCGGCGGGACACACAGGTAGGCATCGAGCGAAAGGCGGTAGGGCTGATCAGCCCTCCGTCATGAGTACGTGAGGGCCGTGCGAGGGCCGTACGTGTGTACGTACATACACAGTTTACGCAGCACGCACGTACGGTAATCGGTTTTGAGGTAAGATTTACACAGATGTACGGCGGGCGCATCGCTACATGCATACCGACAGCGGGTATTGATAATGGGTGGGGCGGGTAGGTGCCATCGGACTGCCAGTCAGACAGCGCATGGGTATAGCAGAAGGCAGGCAGACAGCGCAGAAGGCAGACAGCGCAGAAGGCAGACAGCGCAGAAGACAGACAGCGCATGGGTATAGCAGAAGGCAGGCAGACAGCGCAGAAGGCAGACAGCGCAGAAGGCAGACATCGCAGAAGGCAGACAGCGCATGGGTATAGCAGAAGGCAGGCAGACAGCGCAGAAGGCAGACAGCGCAGAAGGCAGACAGCGCAGAAGGCAGACAGCGCAGAAGGCAGATAGCGCATGGGTATAGCAGAAGGCAGGCAGGACCAAACGCGAACCGTGGTCAGCTAGCAGGTAGGCTTGCTGGTGCGCGACAAACGGGGGGCCGTGGCGGGTTGCGTGCGTGCGTGCGTGCATCACCAACACATACACGTAGAAACCTGCCTTACGGTCAAACTGATCCAGCAAGTCGATATCGCCAGCCGCCTTGGCACGCAGGGCTAGGTAGACGTTTCTGCAGGGGCGAGCCAAGCAAGCAAGCCTTCGTTATTGGAGAAGGCACCCATCCAGGGAAGGATCTATCGAGCGTGCAGCTGTATACATGAGCGTACGTCGGGGGCGCATGATTGTACTGCGGGTACGCTCCATCCGCAACGAATGAACCATCTTACTTGGTGTAAGTCGTAACAAGCCAGTCGGGCTGGATTTTGATCATTACGCCCGCCGGTCCGAGGTAGGTTGCAGGCAGTACGAATGTCATGTACTGCCCGTACGGCAACGTCGTGGAGTTGAGCTGCGCCAGCGGAGTGGCCCAGCCCAGACGCCACAGCTCGGGGGCGCTGGGGCAGCCGTCGCCCAAACCCATGGCAGATGAAAAGTCGCCGAATTCCACACCGTCCTTGTAGGCGTTCCACAGGCCGAAATTGTGCAGGACTTCTTGCATCACTGTGCCCTTCTCCAAGATGCCCTGTTGCCGGTTAGTTGGACAAACCGAAGACGAGCGATCACGCAGCCCGCACGCACGTGTACGCACGTCGTTACGGCATCAACCTCACATACGCACGAGCAAGCAAACGAAGCACGTCATGCAAGGACGTCGACTGGTCTGCCTAGGTTGGACATGGTGATGATGTGGGCATATGTGTTCACCGACGAACCGCATCTATCTATCTATGATTACGGCATCTGCTGCACACGCCCGGTCGGGACTAAGGGCCCACCTTGTAACTAATACTTTGTTCTTAGTACAACACACGAACCGTGGCATGACTGCTGCCCGCCGCCCCACATCAGCCCAGAGTCTATCTTCACAACTACATAAACTAACCGGACCACCGATCGGTGCCCCGCAAACATACAATGTGGGAAGGCGCAAACAAAAAATGTGGGAAGGCGCAGACGGAATGCGTGCATGATGATATGTGCGCGTCGGCAGACTGATGACTACTCACGAGTTGGTCGGGGCTGTACCAGCTTTGGAACCCAGGAGTATCAGCCAGGCCCGCCCAGCCGCAGATTGGCCCCATGTTTGAGGGCATGACGTACATGAAGTGCGAGTAGAGCGCCGGCACAATCCCTGGGGTTGCGATTGGGGCGCAGACGGACGGCGGAAAGGAATGAAAGGTGGCATGAATGCACGCACCTGGCGTATGTGTGTGTTAATTTTAATAACATCTTTTAAATATAATTAATAATATCAAAAATTGTAATTATGATATTTGTTTAATGGTATTAATTATTTCGGTTATAGTACTGTTATACATATATAATTGTATGGATGGCAACTCGTCGTACCTAGCCCGCACGGCCGAGCGCCGTGGGCCCCTAGCCGGGCCGAAACACAGCACAAGGGGGCGACGCGCGGCTGCACCCGCGCATGTGTATATCTGTTCGTCGGTTTCACAAATGCCTATCTTCGTTTCACCAGCACGGTGCTGCTGCAGGCAGGCAGGGTCCGCCGCCGTGCGTGACAGAACCGATCATCAACCTACCCCAGCAGGTAGGGCGGCGGAGCAGGTTGACACGCACTCGGAGCAGGTCCGCGATCACGGTTTTATATATTGCGCATTCGATATATTTAGGCCTGTTCCACGCAATCAATCCAATACCAGCCCACCATTACTGTCGCGCACCGTACGTGCGCACCGTTTGGCAGGTTCGCTCGGGCCGCGGACGCAATCAAGTCCTGGTTGCAGAAGAGAATTCCCAGAGAGCAGGGAACCGCCACAGACACGACCTGGGAAAGGAGACGGAGGACAGCAGGGAGGAGCGCGCGGGCACGAAACCCGTGAGATATATTTTTGTCGATAACGATGGAAGGGAAAGTAGTGATGTTGCGGTCCGGTCCGGGGATATCGGCGATAGGAGCTTGTGTCCGTATGTATATACTAACCTGCGAATAAAGCAATGTAACGCATCCCGTACCGAACGAAATGTGTACGCGTCAGCGGTGAATACGCCGTGTGTGTGCAAGTAAGATTACGTACCTTCAGTGTTTGAGTGTCAAAAACCATCTTCCCGTAGCTACAGTTTGAGAAGTAGTCCGCATAGCCCCCTGGGCGGACAAATGCGGCGCGGACGTCGTCAACCTACACGCATACGTGCGAACGCGTACATTCGTGCTCACGTACGTACGGCAGGTAACAGGTCAGGTTTAAGGAGATCAGGTCGGAGCGAGCATATGCTGCTGCGTTGCGAGGGTTGCGCAGGCTGTGATTGCCTGGCAAGGCCTGGCATTGCAACAGAGCGCCGAGCGACAAACAGCTAGAAGGCAACGCACAAACCGAAACAACCGAAACACACAAACCGAAACAAACCGAAACACATAAACCGAACCTCGCACGCCCATCGATTATTAATAACAGCTGCCGCCAACCCAGCTGACGACTTGCCTGCCCAGCAACAAGCATGGTTATTCAGAGGAAGAGCGAACCCGCCCGCCGCCACGCGCCCACACGCGCCGCTCCCCTCCCCCCCTCACACACAAACGCCCCCCCCCACCACACACACACACACAAATACACGCACTTACATTTACACCGGCCGGTCGGCCGGGGCATCCGACAGTGGAGGTCAGGCTCAGCACCATAACCAAGACGCGCAGTTTGATGTTGGTCGAGGGGACAGGGGCAGCGGCGGCGACAACGCGGGCGTCGCCGATGCTGGCGCAGATTGCCCCAACGCCGCCTCGGCCAGCCGCGGTTGCTAGCTTACATGTCTGGTGACAAGATGCATGGGTCGGGAGCATGGAGAAGGGCCAGTAATAGATGTTTGCAGGGGTACAAAGTGAAGCTTTGGTTTATTGGCGACGACATGTAACGGATCTAACGCTCCAGTTCGGTGACTAATATTGAGGCCACGACGGATTTTATTCAACGTCTAAGTCCGCAGCAGCAGGGGCACAAATGATGTTGCACAAGATAGAAGTGGTAATTACACGCGTACACCAGTTAACCGCCAACCAAAACGAACCAACCCACCAGCGATACAAAGCTTCCCTCCTTAATCAGCCGACCGTCGTCAACACTCAGCGGCTGCGCCGGCAGCCGGTAGGCGTTATCCGTGTTCTTCAGCCACCAAGCGCTGCGGACGGTGCTTGGGCGTGAAACCGTGTACGACAGATACCCCTGGAGCGTCAGTCGACAGCACGTGTAACACGTACGGTAGCGTTTGTTCAATTGTGGTGCTACTACTGTAACATCACGCACAATGCCTTGTCTTTGCTTCGCAGGCCAACATACTCTCTGCCGCAGTCCGCGCGCAAGATCAAAAAAAGAGGGCGACCCGCATTCGACAGCAAACCGATCGCTTCGGATCGCGACCGCACCGTTCAGACCTGAATAGTCTCACTGTCCAAGACCAGAGGCGGGGGCGGAAATCCCCGGACGCTGTCTGCAGCTGCTAAGAAGACAAACCCTGCGTGCACAGACGAGCGAGGGACGCCACAGCTTTGCCTGTATGCATGTGTGTGTTTGTGTGCAATCCGGCCGAACGTACTCCCCAGCCACGCATGGCCCTCAGAAACACATCGATCTGCTCTATTTTCTTGTCAACATTCGTTCTCCATGTGTACTACATAGACCACGTAACCCGCGATTATGATCCTGGGGCTTACCTACCTACCTACCTACCTGGCACATCAGGACGTGCGTGCCAAACACACACGCTCGTGCAGATAGGCCATAGTACGGATAGACCATAGTGGTAATAACGGCAGGCAAGGTTGTTCAGTGCTCACCCACCCGCAGCGGGGTACAAGCCTGCCATGGGCGACAGCAACAGCATGACGGCGGTGAGGCGGCTGCCGTGCGAACACCAGCGAGGGCTGTGCTGCTGTCTGCTGCTGTCCGAAGCGGCTGCCCTCCCGCCGCAAGCTCCGCGACCCGCGGGGGGGACATCGCGGGCCTTTGCTCGACCCATCGGGGGTCGGGCAGGGCTTGTTGAGATTGTTATGCGACAGGGGGACAGCCTCCGCAACCAACTGCGATGATGGAGCAGATAAGTGCCATGGGTGCTGCGCAACTACATGATCTGAGCAGCGATACTATTTCCATACACTCGCGTTATTTACCTTCGCGGACAGAGAACGAGTTGAAATGGTTCGCGCGGCCGCACTGACTTTCCGTTCCAGTCAGGTAGGCCCCTACAAGGATTTGAAACTTTACCTTCATGACATAAAGCGTTGCACGGTTCGGTGCCTGTATTCACCTTGTTGCGTACAGGGCTCTAGTTCCCCAAGACTGAGACGCCACCAGCACACGTTTGACGACGTTTGTAACTATGCGAAACCAGTAATTGTACAGAAACCTTATCGATCACCTTATGTTTCATTAAAGTTAAAGAGGCTGATGAGTAACCGTTACCAGCCGACAGCCAGATGATAGCAATTGTTGGAAGTGGAGGAATCCATTAGAGATGATGTGCTCAGAATGATTGCGGTAAACGCGCATTATTACGTGTTCTACACACCTTCGCGCGACCTTTCAACCCGTGGCAAACTATGTGCCTACAAAATTGATCACAGCACATCAAATGTTGTTGCGTTGCCAAATTTACCATCAACCCACTCAGCTTTGGTGACGTACCCAGCGAGGTAACTTCAGGGTAGAACCGTATCGCGACGATTCGTAAATTAAAAAGGTTACTCTCTGTTTTTTATGAGTGTTGACGGAATTAATTTTTTTTGTTTGCCTTGGTTTTGATGTGGAAGTGCGTTAAAGGCTTGAACTATGATACGGCGCCCTGTGCGTTACAATTTGTAATGAGCATTCCGGAGCGCGGAAGCCCGTGGAGCAACGGCTCGACTAACGACGGAAGCGCAACTGGCGCGTGTAAGTCATCATTGACACTATGGTGTTTACGATATGCAGCATGAAGCTCTGCGAGCATTGAGATACTCGTGGCGCCCGTGGGACTTATTAACTGATGCCCTCCGTCCCCAGGTGTCATCTAGAGGTCTCGTTTGCCGTTGCTGCACGTGTCCCACTGGAACCTATTGCCATAACCCCCTTGCAAATTGCAAAGTGCTTCTCACGGCAACCCTTGCCACTCAACCTGTGCGCAAACAAATGTCCGAACTTTACGACCAGTCGCTATGCTCGAGGCCCACAATCACCAGATGTAGCCTGCGCTCGGGGTGATGGATGTCTGCGCCAGTCCCTCAATCAATCACGTGACAGCGGACCCCGCGGGTCATCGGTGATAGCCGCGGGCTTTGGCTGTGCTGCGCGGTAGTCCACGAATAGGGCCGCCCTGGCAGCTAACCCCACCTGACCAGGCGTTATCCTTGGCTGTGGCTGCTCCCCCTGAGCGGGATGGCCCCCAGCTAATGTGGATGGGGGATGTGTTTCGGTGCGCGTGTGGAGCGGTGGGCTGTGGAGCCTGCCCGGTGCGCCACGTACGGTGGCGCGGCGCCTTTTTGCAGTGTGAAGCCAGTTCGCGTCGCCGGCAGTGGTCGGTAGTCTTGGTGGGCGACCAGAACTCACGAACGGCCATCAGGACTTGAGAAGTCTGGCCGGTAGGCACCCAAAGTGCAGAGGCTGTGTGTAACATGCAAAGGATGTGGACGGAGGTCATATGGGGGGCAACACCACTTTTGGGGTTGCATGGTGACCTAAGCAGTTGAGGCACGGATAGGGATGGGCATTCATAAGGAGCTCATTTGATTGACCCGCCCCTCCACTGGAATGAACCAGCAATGCGTGTGGGACGCCGTCGTTTTAGTGACACAAAGTGCCTTGCAAACGGGCCGACGCGCGATAAGAGCCCGGCGGGCGGTGGCGGATTCGTGGAGCCGGTTTTGCGGATTTGTGGAGCTTGGCGTACCGAGGAAGGGATAGCCGGCGGTGAGGATGACACACCCCATCTTGAGGGCACCCGATAACTGCCTAGTGGCCTGTGGTCCTCTATCTGCCAACAGGGCTGGATGACTCCGAACACCAGGGGCCTCACAAGGTTCCGGTGGAGAAATGGTGGAGAAATGGTGGAGAAATGGCCGGTGGAGAAAAGGACGATGACGCGACGACAGGGCCCTTGTTGGCGCAAGGGAGGTACTTCAAACTTGGAGGCATTCCGCACACGCCCCTGATGGTGGCTCGCGAGCCCCTGTCGCCTCCCAAGACTAGGGGCCACTGCCAGAGCCGGTCTTGGCTGTGGTGGTGGTTCGCTAATAGGGGCACCCCGGGGGCCATGCGGCCATCCCCCCCGGAGCGGATATCATTCTTGGCTACGGCTGGTCCCCATGAATGGGGTGATTTCCTGGTGGATGGGGTGCGGGCTGTGCTTCGGTGTAGTTATGGAGCCTTTTCGATGCGCCTAGGTGGCGCGGTTTCGTTTTTTGCAGTGTGGTGGTGTAATGCTTGCACTTCGGTAACCTTGTGTGTCGGCCGGTATGACTGCATGACGCCCCCTCGCGGGTGGTGGTGGATGCGTGCAGAGTCCGTGGTAGGGGTTGATGAGATGAGGCGCATACGCGCTATCTGGGCCCGTTGGAACGCCGGGTCGGGAGAAGGGGTCCGCCTTGTAACGGTACCGAAGTCAATCGAACCGCCTGTACGGCGAGCCTGAACGAGCGAGCATCATTATCGCTGTAACGATGCGTCCTAGTCTGAATGTACCGATGCGTCCTAGTCCGAATGTAATGATGCGTTCTAGTGCGATTGTAACGATGCTGAATGTAACGATGCGTCCTAGTCTGAACTCAGAACATCATCGACATGTTTCAGGATGCTGGAAGTCAACAGAGAACTGCCATGCCCGACTCAAGCGACCTTCCACTTATGTTCATCAGCATCTGGTTCCCTGTAGCTAGAACCGGCCCGCCAGTAGTCCAGCCTGTTCATACAGTTCATCGGACCAAAACCTCACACATTCTACCCTCCGTTTTTATTTAATATTCGTCACTCTAATGTTTCGTCATCTGCCCTTGCATCTGCTACCCGTATAGGTGCGCTTTGTCCGGTAATACAGTTATTCTCTAGTCAGGGTACAACCCCTTATGACGTGCCGGAAAATGGCGCCTCTGTTGTTTTGACGGCTTAGGTTGATTTTTGAAAACAGCGTCATGAGCGAGGATAACCTTCCGTACCTTGAGATTTTCATCTTTGATTTATAAGACTGTAAACTCAGTACCCATTTCGGCTTCTCCGAGCTGCTATCCATGCAAGGCTGTACAACCAGGCGCATTCGTCGCATACTTTCCGCAAAGTTAGATATCTTGATAATATTTCAGTGTACATGTGGCTTTCTACCTTTAGTGGCTCGATAGACAATTACCAGCTGGTATGACTCGTCAACTCATTTACGCTTCCTAGTCACGGCACAGTAGCATTTCACCTCACCGCGCCAACAAGAAATAGTGTCACGACAGATTACATGTGGAGCTGTAGCAGCAGAGGCCCCTGGTCCAGACAGCGCTGTTCTTCGCGTGTCGTAATCCAGGCGACGGTGCAAATTTTCGGCATTCTGCTATGGGTGCAATTACAATCAACAAATCATTGTGAGGAATTCGTTCGTGTCTCCATCGCGACTTTGTGTGCTAGGTGTCTGACCCGTTCGGCAACGGGCTCCCAAGACAATAAAGTTGTTGATCACAAATGATGCTTAGGATCAAATCCTATGAAATTGAATACTGATACAATTGATTGGGACGTCATCTGCCGCCGTTGATTGCTGCACATAGATGCAATAGCTCGCCAGGAAGGGGGAGGTGGCTAGGTATGGATGGTTTTCTCCGTGCGCCGTCTCACTCCCATCCGCACGGCCGTTCTATCTCGTATTACAGACGTCGAATTTATTTTTTGTGGCTTATGTCTGTTGGGTGAGCATAATTCCTGTTTGTTATTCGCCGCGGCAGGTGCCAGCGCCCAGGTGCGAGCGCGCTCGCCGCCACCGCCGCGGCCGCCACCACGGCCGCGACCGCGCATGCCCTCTCCGCCTCATTCATCTGTTATCAGCACAATGTCCTCTGCCGGGTTCAACACCATCCAGGTACATACGCGCACGTGCCATGCATGGCCGCAACGACAAAGTAGCTGTCCTCACCTCGATCGAGAGTTATCGATTTGGCGCATTCGTTACGGGTTCAGCTTCATTTTGTGTGTCCAAGCAAGATAGGAATCGCTCGTTTGGACGGACCGAATCCGGTTTGTTTCTGCAGTTACAAACGTTACATACCGTAACCTACCGTTGATCGACAGGTGTAACGCTGGGTTACAGTATAAGTCCCTAACAATGACCCTGCACAGCATCTCGAGAAGCCTTTGGCCGCGCCGTGTTACAACAGGCGTACATACACAAATGCGCCCGTGCGTGGTTCTTGTCCTTCACCTGGTAAACACGCATGCACGAACATGTACCACATACACGGCCATGTGCGGCCCTGTGTGTGGCCCCGTTTTTGACGAGTGTGTGCGGCGCGGGACCATTGTCGGCGGCGCAACAGGGACAGCTTCAGTACAGGACCTACAAGCCGTCAGGGACGTGGCTGCTGGTGCAGCCAAGCAGGAGCTACCGGCTTCCCCTGCAACCCGTCGACGCTGTCTCGGGGCAGCCCATTCCTGCGGGACGGACGATATCGCTGGTGCGTGGGTGCGCACGGATGTGCGCATGGCTGGGTAGATGAGCGAGATACACCGGGCAAAATCATGATGTTGAGGAGACGAAATACACAGGTGTATACAGGTCGGACGCGTGCGTGCCATGCATGCCACATACACGCACTCGATTGCTCTTCGGGTCGTCGGTGTATGTGTGAGGACATCTATCCATGACGGGCTCATGTGCGCGCGGGCGGGCAAGAGCCAGCGAGGTACATACGGCGCTGCTGTTGCGGGTTGCTGCTGTACAGTTGCTGTACAATAAGAGCGAGCAGTAGGATGCAGGCCAGAATTTGCAGACGGTAGAGCCCCATCGACGTGCAGGCAGGTATTAATTTGTGCGCGCGGGCCTAGCTAGCTACTGCACCCGCGTGTGGTAGGCACGTCCACCCTCCTTCGATCTATCCTCAATCCGTTGAATCTAAAACTGGCTCGGTCCGTCCCTCGGCCCCTCTGCTGCCTTACCTGCGATACGCACGGCGGCCCGGGACAGTCTTGCTACCGCCTCTCAATCTGCTGCCTTACCTGCTTCCCCTCTGCTGCCTCTCTCGCTGCTGCCCCTCTTCTGCTTGCCATACGCGCGGCCGGCGACATACAGACTTGCTACCTGCCCACCGCTGCCGCTAGCTCGTGCAGCAACGTCACAGATGCTACGGTCGTCCAGGCGGCCGCCGCAATGCCGGCCACCAACATAACTGTACGACTGCTGGTGATGGTGATCAGCTTCAGCGGCAGTGTGGAGTGCGGGGCCCGGCCAGCTGGAGCGAACGTGCGTGCGTGTCTGGGGCGGGTGTGATGTATGCGTGCGTACCTACATACCACAATGAAATACTGCGCGAGTGCGTGGCGTCATCGATGAATAATGCGGACTGAAAAAGGAGAAATAAATAATGGAGCCACTGTGTGTGTGCGTTTGTCAGGCAGCAGGGTCTCATCTCTGTCTAATGCATGGCCACGCGCGCGCTTGATCAGATTGCTGAATGTGCCTGCCTGCTGTCAGCGGCAGCCAAGAACAAAACGAAATGTCCATGCCAGCGCCCCTTACGCAGTTTGCTGCCATCTGCCGTATATATCCTGAATGTAGTCCACGGCTTCATCCCAGCAGAGCGTCGCTCGCTCGGGTACTCCAATACGTACCTGTGTATTACGTGAACGACGTACGTAAGGCCCTGGACGGACGCACGCAGGTGACTGATGTGGCGGCCGCGTTCCAAGGCCCGGGCGGCTACATGGATTACTTCAGCAGCTGCAGCTACGGCAAAATGCTGATCGACAGGCAAGCTTTGACGGTAAGTATGTTGTACGTACCCGCTCGTGCTTGCTTGCGTGCCTACTCATCATTTCGCATCGATGTTTTGCCGGCATTAGTTGCCCACGGCTCTGACGCCCTGTCGCTCGGTCCTGTTGTTGACAACAGGTGGTGCCGGTGGCCTTGCCTTGCTCCCTACTCGCGCTGCTGTGCAATGAGGATGTGATCGCCTTCGCCGCTAAGCAGCTGCTGCCTCCGGGTGAGCCACACGTGCACCTACCTGTAATTGCCAACGAACACGCTTGCAGCAGTTGATTGTCTGCTTGTCTCAAATATAGAGACCTACCGTCATCCGTTCGCTCGTCCGGCCGGCGGACGAGCAGGACGAGCAGGACAAACGAACGCTTGGAAACCGAATGAGGCAGGATGTGTGTATGCATGTCGTGCGTGCTTATTATCGGACGGGCACGTGCGCAAGGCATCAACATCCGCACACCTGCTGCACGCATATATGCACGTGCGTGCGGCCTGCAGGCATCCAGCTGTCGTCGTACAGTCATCTGTCGTACGTCCTGCCGGCCAACATGGCGCCCATCTGCGGCTGGGTGGGCATAGCGGAGCTGCCCGGGACCCAGACCTGGTTCACACCGGACAGCCAGGTGCGTTGCGGGACGACAGGGCGAGTCGGCAATACAATCAAGAGGGGCGAGTGGAAGGGTCTGGTGAATAACGATCGATGATTGGTCGACGGCTCTCATCATGTAGGTTGGTCTTACGCAGTCCAGCGTGTTCCATATGCCAGGTTTACATGTGTGCGTGCCCGCATGCGGGCGGGATGTATGCTCAACTGCAACGACAGGGCATATTCGAGAAGGGCACCGTGATGCAGCAGATCCTGCACAACTTCGGCCTGTGGAACGCTTGGAAGGACGGCGTCGAGTACGCGGATTTCTCCACCGCCATGGGTTTGGGCGACAGCTGCCCAAGCGCCCCCGAGCTGTGGCGCCTGGGCTGGGCCACGCCTCTTGCCCAGCTCAACTCCTCCACTCTGCCCCCGGGGCTGTACCGCACCTTCACGCTGCCGGCCACCTACCTGGGGCCCAACGGCGTCATGATTAAGATCCAACCCGATTGGCTGGGCTTTGCAAACACCAAGTGAGCAGGCCATGTGTGGCGGGCTTGCTTGCGTGTGACACTGATATCCTGGTTCCCAGCGGGTGGACGGTTTTACAGGACACCACGCATCCACCTACATACACATCATGGCACCCGCAATCGGGCGCACGCAGCTGTGTCAATTGCTGATATGTATATACGTTCGTGCCGACCTTACTTCCGTACGTAGCATAGGATCGAGGGTCGATCGAACGTCCGCCGGCCGCGCGCGGTAATCTTCGGTGGTTGGCCCCCCGATTTGCAGGACAGTCTACATGGCACTACGCGTGAAGGCCGCTGGGGATGCAGCTCTGCTGGACGAGTTTAACCGAAGAGTGAGCAAGAACTACTGGATCACCGTCACCGGCGGGCGTGCGGGCAGGATCGATTAGAACGGCGGATACGGATAAATAGAGGCAGAGTTATTATTAATGCGCAACGAGGCGCTGCAATCCGACTGCCGCAGTGCGTGTATGAAATACATCGCATCGAGTGATCCGGTATGCCCCCACGCATATATGTATTATTATTAGGATGTTACAGCGGACCCCGCGGGTCATATATGTATGTATGTATGTATCCGCGCGTGGCCTTCCCATCCGCGCGTGTGCGTACCTCGCGGAGATCGATTGGTGACGCGCAGGTGGGCGACGCGACACAGCTGTACTGCATCGATCGCACGCAGTAGTTGACACGCACGCAGAGTCATCCATGGCAGCTTCATTCACTTCTGCAGGGAACGGACCCGCGGGTCTGCACGCACGGGCAACCCTAATAACCGGTCTGTACCTGTACCTGTCGTTGGCGCCCTACCTCACGTAAAGCGGTTCCGCCGCCCTCTGGGCCGCTCGCTCGATCTCACTGCCGCAGGTCAGCATCCACGAGGTCAACAAAGACATCGACAACAACTTCTTCTCCCTGGCGGACCCAATCTCGTCGCTGGTCAGTGTCACGAGCCCCATGGTCTCCGCCACCTTTTTCAACCACAAGCTGAACATCCTTGTAGGAGGTAGGTCCGTGTGCGCCTTTACGTACCACTGGTCTGCATCTGGCGCATCTGGTGCAGTATGCGGCGGCGCGCCAGTTACCCTGTATACATAATGTATGTCGTACTCACCATACATACCGATGTACCAACGTACATCGAGCCGTCCTGCACATGCCTCCTATACGCCTGGACCTCTCCTACAGCGTATGCCATGCACACCTTCAATCTCGCTGCGGCTGCCCTTGTTTTTAACTCCTGGTTTGAATGGTATGAACGTATCCTGTCGGCGCAGCGCTCACCAATAACGCCACGGCGATCAGCGTCAAGGTGTGCCGCTTCAACACCGGGCCCGGCGACTGCACTGATGCACCCGCGTAAGTACCCAGTATGGATGGGACACATCCAACCAAGACGTTCAGCTTGACGCGACTGATGACTCTGCCGGTTTCTAGTGAGCCCTGTCTGTCTGTCTGCTGTCTACTCCTACCCTTGCAGCTGCCCTTGGGGTCCCCTGGTGGTTCGTGCCCTTGAGCTGTCGCATCACCGCCTCGCTTGCTTGCTTGTGTACGCACCCCCGCGTGCGTTCATCCACGGACGCAGGCCGCCGCCTCTGGCATCGCTGTCACCACCACCCTCGCCGCCCCCGTCACCGCAGCCCGCACCGCAGCCCCCTCCACCAGCGCCCAGGCCTCCGCCGCCGTCTCCTCCACCACCAACTCCAGTACCCAGGTCGTCGTCGCCCAGCCCTCCGGCCCCATCCCCTCTACGGTTGCCGCCTCAGCCGCCGAGCCCCATTCCGCCCAGCCCTCCGCCGCCTCCGCCACCTAGACCCCTGCCTCCATCCCCGCTTCCGCCCAGCCCACCGCCGCAAAAGCCTTCGCCGCCGCCCCCATCCCCGCCTAGGCCGCCCCCGCCGCCGCCACCCAGCCCACAGCCCCCAAAGCTTTCGCCGCCCCCGCCGCCTCCGCCGCCCCCGCCGAGTCCGCCTCCGCCTCCGCCACCCAGCCCACCGCCGCCTAGGCCGCCGCCGCCCCGACCACCTCCACCGTCAGGCCCAAGCCCGCCCCCGCCCCGACCTCCACCGCCACCGCCGCCGCCCTCATCGCCCCCGCCCAGCCCACCGCCGCCCCCGCCACCCCGACCTCAACCACCTGCGCCATCTAAGACTCCGCCGCCATCATCTTCACCTCAACCCCCTCCACCTCCACCTCGCAGTCCGCCGCCGCGTCCTCAGTCCAGACCGCCGCCCGCCGGACGTAGACCACCTTCTCCCAACCCAACTCCGCCGCCGCAGTCACCTTGCCCCCCGCCGTCGCCGCCCCCGCCCCCGCCGCCGCCGCCCCCACCGCCGCCACCGCACCTGGCACTGCTCCCCGTGCCGCCTGCGGTGGGCCTGCTTACCCCCCCAGAGGCCCCCTTGGACCCACCACCGCCTCCGGATGAGCCCGGCAACCCACCAGACGCGCCCCCTGACCCACCGGCACAACCAGGCTCACCGCACAGTCCGCGGAGGAAACCATCAACCGGTTAGCGGTTAGTGGCTAGCGGTCGGTTAGCTGTTGGCGGTTGTTTAGCTGGTGGCGCGCGCGTGCATGTGCGCATGCACACACACGTACGCACGCGCGCCACACAGCAGCCGGCGGCGGCTGGCTGGGCGATGCACGCCAGATGGGAAGGGCGAGGCGGTGGATGGCTAGGGCGGTGAGCGCATGTTTCGGCAGGTAGACACGCACGTGATGGGCGGATGGATGGGCCCACGCGCACCGTGGGTAGGTGGACGAAGTAGGGGCTGGAGGAGCTGCTCTGGACGGAGGCGCGTCGCACATAGCTACGTCGCAGCCACTATCGACGAGCCATCGGAGGGCGGGCAGGCCGGCGGGCACTCTATGTATTACTTGCGGGCGGAAGGTGGCTGGTCGGTCGATGGAGGGATGGTCGGGTGGACACACATGCAGCAACGAGGCGCAACAAGCACGCAAGGGGCGGGACATCCACTACATCCACGTACGGCAGCAGGCAGGCAGGGCAACGCGGCAACCCCGCGCAGGTACGGTCTTGCTCGTTAGTTGCAACCGCCGGGCAAGGCAATAATAACCGGTGGATCGCTTGGACAGGAATCCGTGCGTATATATAATAATTAAACATGGAGGTTTGCCGTCCGTTGGCACGTGGGCCTCACATGCTTCGGGGCCGCAAAATCAGGTCTTGGTGTCGATTTGGTTAGGCCATGATTAATTTTGATGCAGCAAGCAAGCAAGACGACGGGGCTGGGGCGTAGGTGATAATCTGAAGTAGAAACGGGTCTCGCGGCTCGCTCGTTCACCCTTTAAAAATCGTACGTAACGTGTCACGGCAATAGTGGATATTGCTGTCGCGGTTCACGACCAGGGTTGCAGGCAACGTGGACGGTTGTAGTTTTGCTCCGCTCCCATCATCGATCACAGCCACGCCCGCGCATCGAATTGATGCGCCCCGCGCTGCCCACGCCGCCAAGTATTTGCGCGCACGTCGGGTACGTAAGGAGATGGCTCACACATAGAGAGCCCTAGGCGTACACGTACGCGAGTACTGTTGCTTGTTCTGCACTACGTGGCTTCATGGACGGGCTAGCTATCTAACGGGCGCCGGTGTATACGTACTTGCTTGCAGCGCGCGCGCCTGCGTCGAAGGTGATAGATTCCTGGTGAGATCGATCGATAGCGCGCCTACATCACGTCGTTCCTTCGTTTATGCAATTGATTCATGGATGGACGGGCCTGGGTATGTATCGTTTGTAGGCGTGTCACTGCAGCGTGCATCGGTGCGCGTACGTGGCCCTACCCTCACCCGAATCCTGGACATCAGCGCACGTACAAATCCGTCCGTGCGCAGGTAGCATATATGTAGGGTGTGGTGCGGGCAGCAGGTCATCAGTTTCGCACGTTTCCTCGCTCGTTGAATGCGGCGGGCAGCGGCGGCGGTAGGTGGGCGCGGCCTTGCGCAACTACTGCGCCGGTTGGGTTCATACACCATTCGTCCGTCAGTTCCAGACCAACGTACATATAACAGATCCAGATCCGGGCGTATGTACGTCTTCAGCTCGCTCTGTACGGCTTATTATTACACCCATTGCGGACATCGATTCATAACATCTACATACATTCTACGGTTGATTGCATCTCGCTGTCGATGTGGGATTGCGGCTGACGACAACACGCGCATGCTCGGGCCGCGCGTGCCTGGCTAGCTACGACATCCGTCGTCGCAGCAAGCGGCGGCAGTAGTGCGTGCAGGGATGCGGCATGTACACATGCGGGCATGTACGCATGCGGCATTGTTGGAGTAGATAAGGTGCAAAGGCCGACGGCCTCGGACGGCAAAGGTTTCTCTCTAAGCACACATATGGGACGGTTCGGACGGACGGGTTCATTTTTTACACACACGCACACGCGCGAAGTGGGAGACGGCACGCAGGGCCCGGTCGTCCGGCCATCGCAGTAGTGTTGTACCGGGGATACGAGCGTGCGTGGCAGAGATAGACTGGGCAGGCGGGTGGAGATAGAGCAGGCGGAGACTGGGCAGGTGCGTGGGCACGTACGGTGCGGGCCCGCTCGCTCGCTTCCAGCTAATTGCAACAGCTTGCAGGGGACCCCTCAGGTCCTGCCGATTATGCTTAAACCTGATCCGTCCGCGCACCGTATTTGAGCAGCGGTCGATCGGGTCGGTCGTTGGTAAATGTCTACCAGAAGTTGACGCCACGAAGGAGTCAGCAGATGGTAGTCTCAGTTGTGGCGGCCTGTGAGTAGGGCCTGTCCGGACTTGTACGGCCTGGCACAGTCGGTGTCGGCTGAGGGCAACCTACATATATTCGGGCGGGCGGGTTTCTCGCTAAACACATATGTATGTAGCGCCGGTCATTCCCATGGCGCCTGCGTGTATGGAGCGCCGAGCAGGGCGTGGCGGTCCGTGTCTCGCCGGGAGGTTGGGTGCCGGCGGCTGGACGAGGTGAGTTTACCCGCGCTGCTAATTTCAGACCTCCAGACCGCTAATGTTGTATGCCGTAACATTCCGCACCTACCGCTATTCCTCAGCAATGGCGGCCGCCACACATGCCATGATGAAGTTGACCGTACAGCGGGTGAGAAGGTGACGGCAGTCCGGGTCAGAGCCTCATTATTATGCCAATCAATGGATTGGGAATTGTTACTGTTACGAGCAAGGTGGGCTGGGATATCGAGAGCCGACAGAGCATGGTGCAGTTCCCAGGCGGATCCCACAGCGCAGGCGGCGCAGAGTGGTCTGCTGGAACGGTGAAGCCGCCCACAACCACGTCACGTGCCATTCTGCAGACAATAATGGTCAAATTAAAGATCGCAAATGACAAAATGATGGATGGAACAACGGATGGAACATTACGCTGTATATGGTCGAGTGTGGGCCGACGACAGTAAGACACAAAGAGAAGGCGGGCGGCAGCATACGTGTGGCAGGTGTCAATCGTGATGCAAATTAAGGTGCCCTGATGGTTGTGTTGATTGCGCTGCTCTCAACTAATTTGAATAATTACCTTAATCAAACCAGAATGAGGGAACACACTGCTGCATACACAATATTACCGATACTTACTTGAGTTTGTCTTCAAGGATTGCAAAGACAGGCAATGACACGATATGTTAGGAGTGAATCGGTCAGGATTAGTCATGCGCCCTTCGTAGCTGTGGGAGGGAAGCCAAATATGTAGCTTGTGGTGAATGCAGTTAATTTCACATACGTCTTTGAGTACATGACATGCAAAGTGAATGTCTCCCCGATCGAACAGTATCGAGCTCCATGGCAAAATTTGAGCATTGCCTCATCTTTGCACCAGTTTGCACGCCCTGTTCCCCGGAACTATATAATTAAAAATTTGAAATCATGAGCATGTCGTGAGACGGCATTTGGATGTAACTCTAACCAGGAGGCTCAAGTAACTGAGCCTCCCACGTCTATTTTTGCCTTGGGCAACACATCGATCAGGCCATGCGCGTCGTGCAAAATGCATTTGAAATTATTAGCTAATTTGCAGCGAAACATACAAAAGTCATACGCCCGATGCGGGCCTTATGCGTGCGCGCAGGAGCCTGCTTTTGTGTGAGATCGCCTTACATCGCGTGCGAATGAAATGTACAGGCTGCTTTGATACAGTATCGAACTTCTTAGCGGCCTCTGCCGTTTCAGCAGGTCGTCTACCTGCAGGCTAGCACGAAAATGAAATGAACGAAGAGCTCAATCGCTGAATCTTTGCATTATGGCAGTTTCTAATTATGTTATTGTTATTGTAATCCTGAAATGAGCGCGCGATGTATGCAACTACGGTACTTCAGTAGTTCGGCAATCTTCACATCGAAGAGCTTCGGAAAGTGCTTCATTAACAATTTTTAACAGTTAGGCATTGATATGATATTGCTACATAAGTTTATGACGTCAGCATTATTTTGCCTTATCCCGTTCGACCTAAGTTTACGCACGCCACGTTCAGAGGCTCCAACGAATACCCTCTTCTAAGATACATGTATTCGAGCGGCTGAGTCTTGAAACGGTATCGTTTGGTTGGCTGCTGGACAGAGTCATTCGTAGTTGTCACCTCCTTCAGCACCTCACTCCCGCGGGAGGGACGAGCACGGCTGGTGTGCTCGCTAGAAAGCACGCACAGCCATACGTTTTACAAGCCTACCTGCAATGTACTTCCTACAGCGCGGATTGCTTGGCAAGGTGAGGGCGACGACTGGATCGATCGGGCTTGTTAGTGCCCGGTTTTCAGACCAGCCAACTAATTGTGTACGTGCTCCCGCCCCAGGCCGATGGCGCGCTGCTGCCCATGCTGCTGTTGCCCCTGCTGATCTGTCTGCACGGACAAGGTCAGTAAGCTTTTGATTCAGCATATGCGACTCGGGTGCACAGAGCCCGCCCCGTATGTACGGGATAACCCTCTGGCTTCCGTCCAGCATCGATGTTGAAGAGATCGATCAGGCACAGCGCAGCCTGGTACGGCACAGCGCGGCCTGGTACGGCACAGCGCAGAGTGGTATGGCACAGCGCAGCCCGGTACGGCACAGCGCAACCTGGTACTGCACAGTGCAGCCCGGTACGGCACAGCGCAGCCTTTTACGGCACATACATACAGCAGTGCAGCATGGTACGCCACAGCGTACGCAGCCTGGTACGGCACAGCACAGCACAGCCTTTCGCCCTTATCCATCCTTGGAGAGGAAATAAACGCATGCATAGACAGACTGCTCATGCATGTGCACCGATGCCGCCATGCGATCGACTCGCAGGGCAGGATAGACGCGCACGCGATTGGACGAACAGCGAATGGTCATGCATGGTCACCGAGGATGATGCGTATGTGCTGTATGTACGTGGGCTCACCCGGCGAGTCTCGTTTATCAGTTACAACGAACCGCGGCATACGTATCTATCCGCGTTTTCTTCCACGAGCAAAACACACGCATCCCGGCGTTGATGACCGACATGCATGGGGTTGCTTGTGCGTGTTCGTTCATCAGGTGGGCTGTTGCTGCTCGTCTCAGCCGGCAAGGTCGGGCCCATCGCCGTCATGCCTGCACCTCTTAAACTGCAGGTAGGTGCGTGGGTGCGTCAACGTTAAAACATACATGTTCATTTGGGGTCGCGACGTCGCCGTCGCGGACCTAATAATGTGACGAAACATGCAGCGGTCGCTCGTGCGTGGTAGATGAGCTGTGAATAAAGAACACGACCTCTAGCGCGGGCTCCGTTCCTTACGTTACGGGTCATGCAAGCCGTGTGCACGCAACGCTAGCTACGTCCTAGGTTGTGTATCGTAGATAGAGCATGTGTCGGTTCCCCTTGCTTACCTTCGTTACCTGAGTCCTTACTATACTTCGAGATAGCTTGCCCGGATTTTAGACCATCCAGCCCGCCGTCCGCGCACCCTCCGTCGCTTGTGAATGCAATGCCGTACAGGGTAACTTGCAGTACAGGACCTATAAGCCCGCTGGGAAATGGGTGATGACGGCCGTATATGCGGCCGGCGTGACCGACGGCACGTTCTTTTTGCCCGCTCAGCCCACGGATGCCTACACTGGAGTGCCGATCCCGGCCGGGGCCTGGGTATCGTTGGTGAGCGTATATATGTTAGTTTGAATGTATTATCTATCTATCTTTCTACGTATTCGGTGCGTGCACGTACGAACGCATCAACCGCAGTGCAGCAGGCCCTTATTATATTTGCGGGTGGTTGCTTGGGTACGTAGTCACAGCGGATGCGCGTGGTTACTTGGGTAGTCACACATACACGCACGCATCGACACCATTGAACGGATCCATTGATTGAGTAGCTACTGTGCGATACGTAATCAAATCTAGTGAGCTGCGTGGGTATGTACCAGCAGCGTGCGTGCGTGGTGGCGGCCTCTGTTGCTTTGTTGGATGTGCGCCGCCGGCGATGCGAGCGACTGAAACCACGTACGCACGCGCGCATGGCTTACATGCATGGCCGCCACGCACTACCACTGCTTACGTACGTACGTACCGTGTTGGCTGCTGCGAGCCACTACTGCCACGCATGCATGCCTTGGCCCTGGATACGTACGCGCGCAGACTACGCAGACGTGTTTCATAACCAGCGCCGGCTCCACATACAGTGCAGCAGGCCCTTATTATATTATTAGCGGGTGCGTGGTTGGGTTACGTAGTTGGGTAGTCACGCACACGCACACGCACGCACTGACACCATTGTTGCTGTTTTCCTAAACGGGGAAATAGAATTCCGCAGGTTTCCGGCCTGTCGCCAGTAGCCAAAACCCCTTCGTTTGGCAGGGCAGATTTCGGGGGCCTTCCTAGGTGCCAGGAAAAGAAAACCTCCGCGCAGGCCGGGAAATATTTTGGCGTGTTTCGACAGCAGGGCGACTACTACCACAGCTACGACAGTGATTCTCAGTCTTGAAGGGGTGAAGCACGCTTTCCTGGCGTCGCGGATGCATATCCCATGATGGGAGGGTAACCAGCAGGAGTCCGGGACACGGCATCAGAGTGTGTTTTGGCGGTAGACAGGTGTCGTGGGCCATGCCCCTGCGCCTGCAGATTTCCAGGCCCTTTTGATAGCCTGGAAAATAGTTGGCAGGGCAGGTTTCCCACAGAGTCAAAGAAATGAAATCTCGCAGAGTTTCTGGGGGTCCGTGAAATGAAAACATTTCCGGAGTTTTGGCCCGTAAATATCTATTTTATGTAAGATAGCAACACTGACTACTGACACCATGGCACGGATCGATTGATTGAGTAGCTATTGTACGATACGTAATTAAATAAAGTCACGATGAGCCGGATGTACCAGCAGCGTGCTGGCGGCCACGCACTGTTGTTTGTGCGCCGACGAGCGATCGAGCGACTGAAACCACGCATGGCGTATTACATGGCATGCTGCCAATGTTTATTACGCACTGTTTTTTATTATTAAGGATGGTACAGCGGACCCCGCGGGTCATCGATGACAGCCAACGCACTGTTTACGTACGTGCGTACCGTGTTGCTTGGCTGCCATGCCTTGGCCCTGGATACGTACGCGCGCAGACGTGTTTTCCACCCACCGCCGGCTCCACCAGCTGCTCTGACACGTTCGAGGCGCAGGTCATCCGCGCCGCGGCGCCCGTGCCCTCCGCCAATGTGACGCTGCGCGCGCTGGTCGTGGTGGTCAGCCTGGCTGCGAGCTCCGAATGCGCTGCCCGGGCGGGCGCAAACGTGAGGATGGATATAGCTGCGCGCCGCGCGCGCGCGCGCACCTCGCTTGTTTGCCACGCATGTATGTATGTATGTCTCGATCGCTGACGTAGCTAGCGAGCTGGACCGACCCTCGCTAGCTAGAGCGAGCCCGCATCCTAATATATAGTCTGGACCCGTTCGTCTTGTGCCCAAGAGCCCGATCCCTAGCGACGGACCCCAGCCAATTAATCGTAGCAGCAAGTTCGTTGTATGAACGTACTCGAATGAAATCATAGTAGTAAATTTAGTATGGTATTAGTGCAAGGCCAGGGAAACCGCCGCTGCTATACATCCGCGTGTAACACACGCCTGCTGATACAGTCCATACATGACTGGGCGGCGTATGTTAGTGCTTTCGGTTTTTATGTATAAAAAACATATATTTGTTTTATAATTGCTAGCTACCTTAGCTACCTGAGCCCGCGGGATGGGATCGTCCCGTCGAATCGTAGGCGGGGTCCAGCTTGTAACCGTTAACGGTTTTTATAGAATTATCATCACATACACCGTTTCATTCTCAACGATGATCTGCTGCAGGTGACGGCCGTCAAGGAAGCCTTTCTGAGACCAGGCGGCTACGCGGATTACTTCTCGCAGTGCAGCTATGGCTCCATGGTGTTTGACCGGTCCGGCCTCACAGTGGTCCCTGTGCAGCTCAACTGCTCGTTGGATATTGTCAGCCGCTGCAAGGAGGACAACGTCGCGGCGAGTGCCAAGCAACAGCTGTTCATAGCCGGTAGGTCAGTACATACATACACGCACCGCCGCGCGCGCGCCCGCGCGGATCTGCTGTATGTGCTTGCTGCTGCTACATCCCTCGATGTTAGTTAATTGATTGCGCGCGCGGTTGCGTACTTGGATTACTTGGATGCATGCATGGATGTTTGCTCACCGTATGAAGTACTACTCAGATTTGAGTAAGGAAAACGATGCGTGTATGTCCTGCGTGTCTATCTCGCTCCAACGTCAGTGCAGCAGCAGGTACCGTACCGAGCGACGCGTTTTTTTTCAAATAAGTAATTATCTGTTTCGGACCTCGCAAAGTGTAAAAAAACCTTGAACGGGTCCCTCGCAAATATTTCAAGTTTCACAGAAATCTCCCAAGGCACCTCGCAAAATATTCTCGCAAAAATAAAAATAAATGGCGGGGCCCAGGGCTGCGTGGCGGGGGTAGGTGGGGCCGGACTCGCGAGGACTCTGCTAGCGTTCGGCACTCAAGGGGCGCAGGGGGAGCCGCGGGGCCGGCTGTGAAAGGCCATGGGGGCCATGACGGACACGGCCGGTCGGGGGGTGAAGGCGGCGACGGCTGCGGAGCCAACGGGGCCCGGCATGTCTCAGCCGGCACGGGGCCGAGGCGCGTGGGGAGGAAGGGCAGCGCGGGGAACGGGTGGCCGGGCTAGCTGGGGGGTCCCGGGAAGGTCACTGTGAGAGGCAAGCAGCCCAAGACCAAGCCCGTGGCCGTGGGGCGGATGGGCACGCCCTTGCGCACTTGGCCAGCGGTAAAACGTGAGTTCGCAAACTATCATATACGGCACATGAGCTCGCAAATTTCAAAAGTTTCTAAATAAACTCCGATCAACGCCTCTCAAACAAATTTCGTTTCCATAATGAAATTTATTTGATTTTCTGGCCTCGCAAATTAATCTCGACACAAAAAGATTGCGTCGGTACGGTAGGATATATAGCTAGCCAGCTAGGATAGCTGTTCATCAGCGAGCTAGCTAGGTACGAGCGCGATTGATTTGACTGTACATTATGTGCCTTTATGCTGGGTTGATGTTGGATGCCATGCCATCCGTCCTACCCACGAAGGAATCCAGCTCAACTTGTTCAGCAACATCCTGTACGTGCTGCCGGTAGACATGGCACCGATCTGTCTGTGGGTGGCGATCGCCGACCTGCCAGGAACCCAGTCCTGGTTTGTGGCTGAGCGCGATGTAAGTGACAATCAACGAAGCCGCGTCGGCACATAATCGTACTGTCTCGCTCATAAGTGCGTGCGTGCGTGTCTATCTGACATGAGCGTGGGTCGAGAACTGCTGGATATATGTAGTAGCCGAATGATCGTCTATGTCGTCAAACTGTTGCGTGCTGCATGCCCGCCATATAATTGGCACGATGTATGTATGTACGTATGTATGCGCGCACGCACCTGACGTTTTCCAACCTAGCTAGCTAGTGACCCACGTTGGCTTGGGATTGCTTTACATGCTATGACAATGAATAAATTGATAAATGAATGACGTACGTATATATATGTATATGTAATTGTATAATTATGACAATTATATATACATACATATATAATAATGAATAAATTACATAATCTCAAACGGCCTAAACGGCTTGGCATGTGCATGATTGCCCATTGATTGATGGGCCGCGGGCGCACACACAGAGCGACGAGACGCGCGACCATACATGCATCGGGCCCGCCATGCATCCACTGCACGGCGCGCGGCGGGCGGGGATAGACCGACGGGGAGAAGCTCGTTGGTGTGTGTGGCTGGGAAGTGGAATAACTTACCCTGGACAGCAGGCACAACTGCATACGTAGGCATTCATTTATATATCCTCGCTTGTTCGTCATGTGCAAGTTATGGGCATGGCCGCATCGCATTTATAACGTCATCAGGCGCTCGGCGCGCGGCACACCGTGAAATTGGAGCCTGCGTGGTTGGCTCGCCTACCTGCGTGATCGATCCTCTACCTGCTGTCCCCCTTATATTACTTTGTTCGCCTTGAAACCGCCTCGACCTCCAGGGAATCTTCCAGAAGGGCACCGTCATGCAAGGGCTGCTAAATAATGTCGGCTTGTGGTACGCATCTGGGGACGTGCCCCCGTACGGTGACTTCTCCTCAGCTATGGGTTTGGGCGACGGCTGCCCCAGCGCGCCCGAGCTGTGGCGCTTGGGCTGGGCCACGCCGCTTGCCCAGCTCAACTCCTCCATTCTGGCCCCGGGGCTGTACCGCACCTTCACTCTGCCGGCCACCTACCTGGGCCCCACGGGCGTCATGATCAAAATCCAACCCGACTGGCTGGGCCCGACGGCTTACACCACGTACGTACGTCGTCGACATGCATACTTGTTAATTATCCATATATACCTATGTAGTCGCGCCTGCTATCTGATGTGCTGCATGGCCTTGCACTACTTGGCCGTTCCGGCAACAGGTTTGAAGTATTAGGGTAATTCAGTCGTCCTATCTCACTGATTCTGTGTATTCTGTGCACGTGGGACCTACGGAGAATTGCACGCATACATACATGTGTCATATGCGTGTCGCTCGCTCGGCGTCCTAATAATATCAACAATCTCTTTGCTTGTGTATATATAGGGTTGTATATATGTGTGTGTTTGTTTCATTATTTCGCTCCACTCGATCGCCCTATCATATCTGCGCTGCGCGCGTTCAACGCAAGCAGGAACTTGTACCTGGCTCTCCGGGTCCAGGCCGGCGGCGACATCTCCCTACTGCCGACTTTCAACCGCAAGGTAGGTACGCACATGCGCACGTACGCAAGCAACCGGATAACCTCGGTACCGGTCACCAGCACTGCAGCAGGCTAATTAGCAGGCTTGCTTGCACAATTGCGTGATATGAAAGATATAATAAATAATAATCGGGGTCAATCGGGGTCCGCTGTAACATGAATAAATAATTAACCTTCACATCTATGTACGTAAATCGATATATATAATATATATAATATATATGTATGGGGGTGTTACACTGTGGGCGGCTCGCCGTACACATGTCGTACGGACGAGTGCCAGGGGCCCCTTGCCGGGCCGAACCACAGCGCAGGGCGGGGCGCGCGGATTTGTCTGTCCGTCTGTCTGTCCGTATGTCCGCCGCGCGCCTCACACCCTGGCTCGAGCCCGGCGGGGCTCCCCTCCAAGCAAGCAGGCCGGCCAAGCACTCACACGCGCGCACTCGCACGCCAGACTCACACTCCTCCACGCACACGCACTCACACGCCCGCCGCCAGCTGGCTCATGGTGAGCCCCGGCCGGACTTACTCGACCGCTGCACTGGGAAAAGCAACAAACCGGAGCAGCAAACTCGACTGCAGGCTGCTGCTCCGCACTCGGCAAGGAGACCAAAAACGGGGTCGACCTGCTCTCAAGTTCCCGCACACCCACCCAGCCAACCAAAAACCCGGCTCGCTAGATGATGGGGCCTCAGGGGTCCCTCGGAACAGGCCACGCACACACGGGGCTAAGACTCGACGAAGGCGCACAAAGCGGGGATATACGTACTATATATACGTACTATGCATGTGTTTTTTTATTAGTGTTTTCTATTTCCACACATGCATGTGCAGCTGAACGTCCACTCGGCCAACAAGAGCATCGACAACAATTTTCTGGCGGAAGGGGATGCTTCTGTGACATTCGTTGCCGTACTGGACCCAATGACGCCCATCGCGTACTTCAACTACAAGCTGGCTGTCATAGCTGGGGGTAAGCAAGCCGTCAATACGTCTAATGCATGTATGCGGGGAACTAACGTATCTATCCAAAGCCGCCTCCGTCGTGCGTCCGTATGTACACGCGCGCGCATATGTCTATCTATCGGTACATCTGATTTATATAATTTATCTATATATGTATGTATATGCGTATATATGCATCCCACTTCGACGTACATCAGAACTGACGGATGTCCTGCGTGCTGCTATCATGACATACGCACGACACGCACGACACGGCCTTTGCCAAAAGCAATGATTCTCGCTTCAACGACGGAACCCCGCCCGCCCACCAACTATATGAATGAATGAATGAACCTTACTGTATATATTTATCTTTACCCCGGCTGCTGGCTGCTGAGCGACTACATACGTACGTAGGACTTACCAACGGCGGAAACGCAATCACCGTCAGCGTGTGCCGTTTCAACACCGGCCCGAACGAATGCATCAATGCGCCTCCGTAAGTCAATGTGGTGCGTGCGAGTGTGTAAGGCAGGCAGGCAGCAGCAGGCAGCAGGCCAGCAGTGTGCAAGGCAGGCAGGCGGGCACGCTTGCAGATCCGCGCCGCGCCGGGCCGCTAGCTGTCTCGCTTATAGTTTACCATTATTGACGTATATATAGCTTCCGCCGGACCACGCACTCGCTTTACTCCGACATACGCTACGTGCGGTCAACATGTAATAACGCATGTAATAACTATAGTTGTATGTGATGATAACTGCACGCTTTTTTATATGACGAAGAGCAGATATGCACGCACCTACCAACCATGTACGGATTCTATTTTGCCGTACGTACCCTCTGACTGTATGTGCAGGCCTCCCAGTCCGTTGCCGCGATCCCCGCCGCCGCGTCCCGGAGCCGTCTCGCCTGGTCCTCCGCCGCCCATGCCGCCAAGCCCACCTCCCAGGCCGCCGCCACCATCACCCCTTCGGTCACCACCGCCCAAGCCTCCCAATCCACCGCCCCCACCGCCCTCATCCCCGCCCAAGCGACCACCGCCGCCGACTCCGCCTAAACCTCCACCCCCGCCCCCGCCAAACCCACCTCCCAGACCACCACCGCCGCCCAAGTCGCCTCCTCCTCAGCCCCCGCCAAAGCCACCTCCTCCTCCACCGCCGCCGGTCTCCAAGCCGCCACCGCCGAAACCGCTGGCGGGCAAACCCCCACCGTCACCGCCGCCGCCGCCGCCGCCGCCACCAAAAGCCAAGCCCCCGCCGCCCCGGCCCCGACCTCCTCCTCCCCGTCCTAGGCACGACGATGTCGAAGGTGGTGGCGACGATTACCACTTTCCAACACCGGCACCGTATGCGTACTGGGAAGATCGATGAAGTAGCTAGATAAAGTTTCGTTCAGTAGCTAGTATTTTGCTCGGGGGCTTCGTTCATCATCAACTCAGCAACTAACGCCTTATTCACATGCGCGCATCATCATCAGCTGGCGCAGTGCGTGGGACATACATTATTGTGTGCGCGCGGGATGCATGAGTGCATGCAGCACTCCATCCGTTTGATGGTTCAGGTACGTAGATGATATATAGGTCGGTCTATCTCTATCTCGTGTATACCGAAGGTCATGACAGCGACGGACAGAACGAATCCGTCGTTCCAGTTATTTATACTCGATGCATGGCGATGGCTGATGATGATGGCGCTTATGGTGGTGATGAGCCGTGCGTGCATGCATGCGTGTTCGTTCATCCCACGCACAACTAGCACAACGACGTGCGTGCGTGCGTGCGCGCGCGCCCCGCCCGCGCGCGCCGCCGGCGTTTATCGTTAATATATATCGGGTGGTCAAGCAAGCAAATGCGTGCGGCGTTGATGTATCGACGGACGGAGATGAGCGCAACGAAGCTGGTTGACGTTTTTATTGTTATTAGAGCTCGCTGCTGCAAAACGGCGGCATCTTATTATTAGCTATGCTATTTAGCACGCCGTGCGAGTAGTGCGAGTGCGTGCGTGATAGGTACGTAGCTAGCGTGCGTAGCGTACCGTGCAGCAGCCGCCGGATTTTGTATCGACCTCTTTCGTTCTGCCCGCCGCCGAATGCCGCGTCTGAGTGGCATCTATCGACAACATGCGGCCGGCCGCTGGCTACTAATTAGTATGTACGCGCGGTTTATCTAGGTAAAGAGGCAGGTGTGAAACTGCTAATAAACGAGTGGCCTGGACAGCAATGCGTGCATAAAAACTAGTGTTGCGGTAATGGTGGCGGGATGTATGTACGATGAGTGCATGTGGCAGGTAGCAGGCAAGTAGGCAAGGCAGGTGCGTGGACCGAGCGGCGCGCCCGCCATTTATTGTTTTTGTTTAGGACAACGAAGCGAGTGTATGTATGCATGCACGTAGGGTGTATGTGTGTTTGCTTGCTCGCTTGAGGGAAGTAGGTAAGTACGCAAACCAAGATGATGATGTACACAGTAAGCGAGTGCCCAATAACGGAACCAACGGGACCGACCGCGCGGGCATGCCGGACACGCAGCCATCCACATGCATACGTACTTCGATCGTTGACACCGACTGTACATTCATTCATTCCTCTCGCGACGACGACGCACCGCCGTCAACAAACATGATTACGGAACAGCAGATGCAATCAATGTACGGTTGGAGCCTATCCAGCTAACTGTACATCTCGCCGCGTACGCCTGATAGATTAGATAGATCTAGGTATTTTTGTCGTGTGCCTGATTACACGACATTGTACGATGGATGCAGCAGCCTCGATCGCTCAGCGAGTGTGTGACTGTATCATTGAGGCACTGTACGTATGTCCTGCTGTACGTACCATCCAGCCTGCATCACCGACCCAGGTCTGGTCTGGGGTGAGCCTACCACTGCATGCGACCATGACTGCAAGCAACTGCGCACCATGCATCCATCCAGCGCATGCACGCACGTACGTAGCAAGGGATCCATGCATTTAATGAGCACGCAGCAAGTACATTCCGTCAGCTCGCTCACGCACGCAGCTGCTGCCCGGCGGCCTGCCCGGAATTAATGAACTGACGCAACCGAGCTCGCAGTAGTCTCGAGCTCGGTCGTTCGTCGTCACATACAGACAGAATACAGACGGCCTCGTCAGATCCGTCACCAGCGCGCATCTATCCTTGCTTGCTAGGTTAGTTAGTTAGTTAGATTACTTGTCGTGACACACGTACGTACACACATGCAAGTGGGCGGGCGGGTTATTTTTCGAAACACATTCAAGTAGTGTCATTCGTTGCGTACTTGATTGCTTGCTTGCTTACGATCGCGTACGTAGGTAGGCCCCCTCTCCCCTGCTGCCTGGCACTTACTCAGCACCCAGCGGCACTTACTTATCACCCACCGGCACTAAGCAATGGCCGGCCCTGCCGGGGGGGGGAGGGGGGGCTACCTGCTGTCGGTTGCGCGGTCGTCGCCGTTGATCGATCGTAGCTAGCTGGCTATCTGGATTGATAGGCCTAAACCCCTAACAATCTAGCTAAAAAACCATCGATATGATGAGGCACACGTCCCCATGCATGGGCAGCTGGCGGCGAGTGTGGCCGGCCTATTATTTGTCGTATCCCAGAGCTCCGTACCGCCGCCCCTCCGTAGTCCGTACGTCATGACTCATCATGCATGAATGAATCACGCCATCCCACGTTCGTTCCCTGCTGCCGTGCACCGGTGCGGGGGCGGCGGTGCGGAGGTGTATATACGTAGCTAGGTACCTACCGCCCCATCTGTCTGCTGCCTGCGTGCATGTCCCCCATCGACACCTCACCGACCTCCCCATACACACATCCCACTCATCACGCACCCCGCCCCACCCCACACTACCCACGCACCCCACGCACGCACCCAACACCTTCCCACATACATCACGCACGTCTCCTCGCGCCACCTACCGCGCCCGCACCACCCCTATACACCCCTATACACCCCTAAACATCCCACACCTTCCGCACCGCCCAAACAAACAAACACAGTAAGCCGCCGAGGGAGAGACACGAGCTGGCTACGCAGCAGCACTCCACGCACTCCACTCGCTTCCGCCCGCTCATCATCATACATCAGGCACGGTTGCAGCCACGCACGCGTACCCCGACAAGCAACCCAGCCAGGTACGTACCCAGCGAGCCACTTGATGAATGCCAGAAGATGTTTCGGTACCGGTCGATCAGCACTTCTATCCGTCCGAAGTATACATTATTTTAGTGCGTTGCGAGGCATCTATCTTCCCAACGGCCACGCACACAACGGACGTCGTCACGGACTCCGTCCGCCTAGCACCGATGTGTGTGTGTGTGTGTGTGTGTGTTACATGGTTGGGGGTGCATAACCCCATACCTGTACAACTACCCGTACGAGCCGTTGGCCCAAGGGCACGCAAAAACGCCTAAAAGCACACGTATGACCATGCACTAGCAGAAGAAAAAAGGAGACTACTACCGTCCAAATAAAGGGGATGTAATTAGCTAACGGATCATCGACAGGATCATCCCTTTTAAATCTTATATATATCCAACGAAGACGACATGAGCGGCAGTTCATTTACGTTGCCGTCATCATTTGCCGTCGTTGTCGTCACGGGGTGGCGGCCTCATCCGTGCCGGAGATGAGGGTGATCGGGGCCTGAACTTGCCATCGACCCCTGGCGGTGGTCGAGGCGGCGGTGGTTTCGGTACCATTGGTCTGAGCGGCGATGGAGGTTTGGACTTGGAATCATCGGAAGGCTCGGGGGAGAGGGGGAGCATAGTACAGATTGGCGGCCGGCGGCGCTGGCGGCGGCGGGCTTGGGGGCGGCGGCGGTGGTGGGTTGGGCGGGGAGGCGGAGGTGGGTTGGGTGGTGGTGGCGGTGATGGGTTGGGAGGAGGAGGGGGAGGAGGGCTGGGTGGCGGTGGTGGCGGCGGATTGGGCGGAGGAGGCGGAGGTGGGTTGGGTGGTGGCGGTGGTGATGGGTTGGGTGGAGGAGGGGGGGAGGTCTGGGTGGCGGTGGTGGCGGCGGGTTTGGCGGAGGCGGGGGTGGCGGGCGAGGTGGCGGTGGCGGCGATGGGTTGGGCGGCGGCGGTGGAGGTGGGTTGGGTGGGGGAGGCGGTGATGGGTTGGGCGGAGGAGGAGGCGGAGGTGGTCGGGGTGGTGGTGGCGGCGGCGGCGGCGGTGAGCTGGGCGGCGCGAACGGCGGTTGACTCGGCGGAGGCGATGAGATAGGCATCTGCGGCGGTGGCGGAGGTGGTGGAGGTGGCGGAGAGGTCTTGTTGGCTCGTGGCGGTTTGGATGGTGGCGGTGGCGGAGATCTTGGTGGTGGTAGTAGTGGTGGTGGTGGTGGTGGTGACACTAGTGGTGGGGGCGGCGGAGCCGTCGGTGGCGGCGGCGGCCTACGTACATACATGGGAAGCAAGCACAGGGCAGCGGCATTGGGGCAGGCAGTCCCAATAATTATACTTCGCTTGTCAAGACGACAATGTTAGATTTAGATAGAGCGCGGTGGTCCCGTTCTCCCGTAGCAGTGGGTTGGGCGTGGCGCGTGGGGCCACACAAGCAAGGGCAGCAGCAGCAGCAGCAGGCAGCAGGGCGGGATCGCGCACCGCCCGCCCGCCCGACCATGCACGGCGCTCAGCCGTGCCCTGCTCCGCCATTGCAGGGCGGGGTAGCTAGGTACCTAGGTAGCTACGGTAGCTACGGTAGCTACGGTACCAGGTACAGTATAGTTAAGGAACAGGTAATGTACGCCAACGGGTACGCGTCTGATTAATTTCCAACACGACTTCGAGTGAACTTACATCTGCGCATCGACACACTCGTTGGGCCCCGCGCTGAAGCGGCACAGCTTTAACAGGATGGCGCCGCCACCGTCCAGCAGGCCTGGGGACGGATGCGGCGGAAACCGGAAAACGAAGGAACGGGGGGGCCAGGTGGCCGCAGCGTTATTTGCTTGGGTCTTGGGGCTTTGCTCGAGGTAGGCCGGCCTTCAGGCCTCACGTAGGGGTTCCTCAATCCGGTCTGCCGTACACAGCGACTGTGTACGGGCCGTGCAGAGCAACCGTCAGTAGATACACACGCAACCTACCGAAAGCTAGCGAGCGAGCGCAGATTTGATTCACTAATATATATAATATATAATAATATATTATATAATCAAATTAATGATTATATATAGTAATTTCATTATATATAAATATATACTTGTTTTTATTATTATATATATTGACCCACCAGAGACGATGATCGAGAGGCGGTAGTTGAACAAGGTTGCGGAGGCCGGGGGCCCCATCACGCTGAGCAGGGTGACGAGGGGGTCACCGGAGGCTGTGAAGCTGTTGTCGATCCCCTTGCTAACCTCGTGGATGCTCAGCTGCGGTGGCGGTGGCGGTGGCGGTGGCAATGGTGGTTCACAGCAGGTCAGATCCGGCCAAGGGCAGCAGGTAGACAAGGACCTGAACGGGGTTCTGCCGAAGGGGTTCCGTCCTACGGGTTCCGTCCAGGGAGGGAGAGAGCGAGGCGCCACCGCAGCTGCCGCGGCTGACCGCAGTGAGCGCTCGCCGCCAAGCACGCAACGGTCGGTGACCGCTGGTTAGTAACCGTACATGACCGTTGCCAGCGGTAACCGTCAGCCGGCGGCACCGTTGTTGTCAGCCGCCAACTGCGACCCACCACAAGTCCGTCACGCTCCGCGTGGTCAACGCGTTTCATTATTTGTCCGTACAACCTGCCGTACCTTGTGGTTGAAATCCTCCAGCAGGTCAATGTCGCCCGCGGCCTTCACCCGCAGCGCCATGTAGATATTTCTAAATAGATAGATAAATAGGGGCATTGCATGAGATGGATGGATGGAAGTGAAGTAGGGCTAAACTTAGCCAAATATTGCACATGTTCAAGTGTATTACTTTGTACACTTTGAGGGTA
Source organism: Eudorina sp. 2006-703-Eu-15 (assembly GCA_003117195.1). NCBI lineage: Eukaryota > Viridiplantae > Chlorophyta > Chlorophyceae > Chlamydomonadales > Volvocaceae > Eudorina > Eudorina sp. 2006-703-Eu-15. The sequence continues at coordinate 55,833 of BDSI01000097.1, read as the reverse complement.
TTTCTACCAAGTACCCTCCTACAACAGGAAGCGACATGCGGGCACCCCTGCATGTCATTGTGAACAACACGATTCACGAATCGGGCTTACACGAATCGAGCTTATTATACAAGTTTGATATTATGACATATAAAGATATGTTACCAGCGTAAATGCGCAAGCAGCTTCGTTGTGACATGTAGCTCGTGGGCAATACTAGTATGCCTGGCAGCAAGCGCGCAGGCCATCCTGGCCGCCGCACGTGCATGTTCATGATTACCTAATGTACGACGCTGGATCTAGCCAGTCGGGTTGGATCTTGATCATGACGCCCGTGGGGCCCAGGTAGGTGGCCGGCAGCGTGAACGGCAGGTAGAAACCGAGTGGAAGTGTAGTGGAGTTGAGCTCGGCAAGTGGTGTGGCCCAGCCCAGGCGCCACAGCTCCGGCGCGCTGGGGCAGCCGTTGCCCATGCCCATGCAGGTTGAGAAATCCGCGTACTCGACGCCGTCTCTCCAGCCGTGCCACAGCCCGAAGTTGTGCAGCAGCTCCTGCATCACCGTGCCCTTCTCAAAGATGCCCTGCTCATCAACATGAGAACGGTGGAATGCCGCACGGCGACGTAGAGGAATCGGATCAGCACAAGGATTCGTGCGTGGTCAACAGACGCGCGCAACAGCAGTGACTATGGCGTCATGTAACCCTGCAGTCCCAGCACGCACGCAGCTTACCGCCGCGTCGGGTGTGAACCAGGTCTGGGTCCCGGGCAGCTCCGCAATGCCCACCCAGCCGCAGATGGGCGCCATGTTGGCCGGCAGGACGTACATAAAGTTGGTGTAGGACCCCAGCTGGATGCCTGTTGGGCAGGGCGGCGCGGGGCGGAGAACAGGGCCGGGGGCAGGGCCAAGGGTGTGGGGCGGGACGGAGCGCAAGCCCGGGGGCAGGGCCGCGCGCCGCGGGTGTGAGCCGGGGCAGCGGAGCGCAGGGCCGGGGGCAGGGCCGAGGGTGTGGGGCGGGACGGAGCGCAGGGCCGAGGCCGGGGCGCGGGCCGCTAGATGCCAAATCCAGCAGGTATGTTCGTTCTTCATTCAGCTTGATGCTTTCTTCCGCATTACCGGCGGGCGTGATGGTATGTAGTAGATGTATGTCCCAGCTTTTTTCCTTTCTTACGCCCCTATGGCCTGCGACCATTAGGTAGGGACGTGCGTGTGTCTCTGTCGGTCACGACGGACCACAAATAGAGACAAAGACAACGACAAATAAAGCCGCTGCTGAGCAATGCATATGTGCGATCCTCTGCGATTTCGGACCTGCCTGCGTACCATCTACCATCCAGCAGCCACCCACCTAGCGTTGGCAGCTGCTGTTTGGCGGCCGCAGCCATCAAGTCCTCGTTGCAGCCCACGAGCAGCGCGGAGCAGGGAAGCACCGCTGAAACGACCTGCGCGCGTACGTGTTTCGTCGCGTGGAGGTAGGGTAAGGCGTCAGGAATAGAAGGAGGGGCGCTCCGGATGGAGAAGCAGCCGACATTAACACTAAAGGGGGGCAGAAGATATATAGTAGATGGAGCGCGGCGGATGACGGAGACCAATGTGCGTTGCGTGCGGGTCAACGGCTGTCACCGATGACCCGCGGGGACCACTATAACGTCCTTAATAACGCTGTGAATCTTTGACCGGACGGAGTGTGGACCGGAATGTATGCGGACCGGTTTATTGTGAGATCCTAGGGCAAGCAATAGTGACGACCGCCCTACGACAGTCCCCACGCTCAGGAACGCACAAGCGGCCGCACGCAAGCCATTCACTCAAGCCGCGCGCCGCCGTCGGCACTCCCCGCCCCCCAGCAGCCAGCGAGATGCCGCGCACGCAGAGACACGCCGGCCCTCTCATCACCTACCTTGAAGACTGCCCGGTCGAACACCATTTTGCTGTAGCTGCAGCTCGCGAAGTAGTCCATGTAGCCGCCGGCGGTGAGGAATTTGTTGTCGACATCCGCGACCTTTCGGCGGGAGCGAGTACGCACGCACACGCATACGGAAATAAATAAAGCGATGTTCGCAGCCCATGAAAAGGCGTGCTCACATGTCGTGGTCGGGGACAATAGGTATGAAGGGTCATATGCCGGGTATCGAGCAGTCAGTTAGGCCGGATCAACCAGAATATAATACCCGAGCGAGCCTCGCTGCAGTTAACAAGCAAACTGCAGTTGCCACCAAGGCAACGAACAACGAACGGTGTATGTACAGTCTCCCGAAATAGGCGAGCCTGCCTGGTGTTACGATGTGCAGATACATAGCTGAACACATACACAGCCGGCGGCGGCAAGGCTAGCAAGGCCATCCAATCCATCCATGGCCTCATCAGGGCCTAAGGGGACACGCCCGCGCAACCACGCACAGCGTGCGTCGGTAGATAGATACAACTTGCAGCGTGCATCGGTAGAGGCTGCCCGCAGCGCACGCACGCAAACTATTATTATCTAGATAACAAAGTAAATGGATGGAACTCACAACGGCGCCCGCTCGAGCTCCGCACTCCGCGCTGGCGCTGAGGCTGACCACCACCACCAGCACGTTCAGGGTGAGGTTGGTGCTGGGCACCGGCGCAGCGGCCGCGACGATGCGGACATTGCTCACGCTCAAGCAGGTGGTGGCGCCGGGGGAGGACAACAGGCATGTCTGGAGGCGGGGCCCGTTGCCGTACGTACAGGATCACGTACAGCAAAGACACCGCAGGATGGGGCTGAAGCGGCGGGTTAGCTAGTGCAGCAGCGCAGTGGGGCAGTCAGTGACGATATTGAGCAGAAGGGCGGGCGACTGGATTCCTGTACCCAACGACATATGCAGCGCGCGTGCATGTATATGAAGGCATATGCGTACATACCCAGGCAATTCAGTCTGGTTTGTCCTCCCCTCCCCCATCAAGATAGGCTGCCGGCCTGCCGGCGGCGGTGAACCACCCATGTCAATGGTTTAAAAACATATATAATATAAAAAATAAGAATGCACATACCAGCGAGATCGAGCGACCGGGGGCGATGGACAGCCCCGTCACCGCATCCACGGGCTGTCCTGGCAGCAGGTACTTGGTGGTGGTCGCAGAGGCCACCAGCAGCCATTTACCCGCGGGTTTGGTGGTCCTGTACTGCAACCGTCCCTGCGCGTCGGTGGTGAAACACATACATGCACGGACGGACGGAGGCAGGGGCGGAGACGTCCTTGCTTGCAAACAAATCGCAGGCCGGATGCGGCATGCGGCTATACATTGTTGATGGCGGGGAAGGTAGTGTTCCCGCCCCAGTTGCTGTCCCTGATGCGTTGACACCCCCCACCCTCAGCCCTAGGCAGCCCTCAGCCCCAGGTAAGCAGCCCTCAGACCAAGCCACGGCCCTACACGTCAATTTACTGGAGGACATTATTGTGTTCGCGGACTGGCGGTCTTCCCGCTGCGAAGCGGCCCAAGTTTGATAGATGCCATCGTCAGCCCAATGACCCGAACGTTTAAACGAGGTAGGAAGTCCCAACCACGGTCCGCAGCCGGCCCCGCACGACGCTTGTGTGCTTCCCATGGAACTATCGCCATCAGCTGCTAGCCACCTGTAAGATGGCGGAACCGGAGACGGCCGGCGGAGGGGTTGGCGGCGGCGGTGGTGGTTGGGGTGGTTGGCGGACCCGTTGTGGCGCTAACGTCCGCGATGGCGGCTGCGGCGGCGGCGGCAGTGATTTCTTCGCCGCGTGCGCGCCTGCACGGCAGCATTTGCAGCGGTAATGTACGAACAAATGCGGATAAGCACGGCCCGTCGGCCGCCAGCAGGGTCAGCCATGGTGGAAATGTAGGATTATTCCCAGGTGCGTGCATGCGATGTGCCGTATGGCCGCTTATTATGTTGGTCACTGCGAATGTCAGAAGGAAGACGGGTATTTATGACTAGTATGCGGGGTTCACTGCAGCGTCATTTATAATGGTTGTACGCGAATTGTGGTCTGTCCCAACACACATGCATGCTGAACGCCCGAGAACAGACGATCGATGTTATGGGCCGACGGCTTCGACCCAACAAACGCGATAGGATGCGATGGTATGGATCGACGGCTTTAGGGTGGGTCGAAGCGCCGGACGGGTCCGAACCCCCGCCGGCGGCGGGCCCTTGACTGACTACTGCGATTCTGGTTTCCGTCACAAATGTATGCGCGCTTGCCGCAAGGTCGCGTGTAACCGCAACTGTCGAGCGAGCGCCGAATGCCCGTCAACCTCCGTGCGTTCGTCGTACGGTTGGGCATGCCACGTTTGTAGTATTGCCGTACCAGGGCTCCGTAATGTCAGCGGCGCCAGCAGTACCAGCACTAGCAGCGCCATCCGATGCGCAGCTCGAGGTGTGGGCTTCCGCAATGAGTGTCCGCTGATTTCACTACGAGGAGGGCAGCAGCTGCCGGACATGTTGTCAGCGAGAAAGAGCATCCGAGCAGGTTGTCTGCGAGGAATGAAGTACGAAACAAGCGACGAGTACGGATACGTACGCACGGCCCGTGGGCCGCCAGCAGGCAGGGTCAGCCGCCCAAGCCTCTGTAGCACCTTTTGAGGCGGACAGCGATGGATCATAATGCGTGAAGTATGTACCGCAGAAGATCAGATGCAGCGTTTGTGTTGTCCGTGCTTGAGTCGCCCCGAGTCGGTAGCCAGCACGGTGACACGGTCCTCAAGTACAGACGCTAGCAGACCATGACACGTTTTTGCAGGGTTTCATATTTCATAATTCTCTGCGAAACTGTCCCCAGATCCCCATTATCGAGGATATAATACAAGACCTGGGTGAGTAAAACTGCATGCCTCCTCCATAAAGATGGTTTCTTCCAAGAACCCCGTATACCTTAATGTGCACATTTAAAGTTTATCGAGCACGAACCAGTAACAGTAGTCGCTCCTGAGCTAGGGGTTTGACGTTGCTGCTTGCGGTGAGGTGCCGCCAGGTCAGGGAATCCGCTCGCCACTAAGCAGCCAACATTTTTTGTTCGTTTTGATTGCTCTTCCTGCTAGAATTGCCAAAAGTTTGACAATCGTAGCTAACAGGACTCAAACAGTGCATGATAAGGCCCTAGATTGGCAAATTGCTGATGTATCGATGTCTTGACTGGTCAGACTCTTCAAAATCAATAAAAATGGCATAAGCTATGACAGGCTATGAAGAGCTGGCGATGTCGACACCAAAAGGGCAGAACTTGCTTGACATACTTGCGCACAGGACCGATCCAATGAACCTACTGTATATCTGCAATACAACCCCGGATTCTGTTAGGCCGTCCGTATCCATACACATAGAGTTGGATTTGGAAGGTAGGTGGGCCGAAAAAGTGGGCATCGTTGCTCGCCGAGTTCCTTTTGTGAAGCTGGTCTGGTGCTGTATGTGGACACAAGACTCCACTTCAAAAGTATCAAGCGCCGGCCTACCCCAACTATCGAACTGGAGACCCCCCTTGGGCAGTGTTGGACAATTTCACCGAGAACATATGCATAACGCTCCAAAACTCAATTCCGGCCCTGGTTAACCCGTCGCGCGGAGCAGGACCCATATGCAAATCGGCGCTCGGAACTTCCAAAACGACACTCCAATGCCAAGCTGGGACCAACAGAGACATATGGGAATATTATCTTACAGTTGAACGCTCCAAAGCTGAAGAGTTGGCCGATCAGTGTGAAAACGCTACCCTGCCCGATAGGTCGAATCAACGGACCGATACCGCAGGACGACATGAACACAACAAATACGACAGTACAGCCAAAATGCAGATCATCTCGCGGATTGCCCGGAAGATTGCACCACGGCAGTTTGGTCGGCCTCCGACCTACCCTAGAACCACAAGGTACACCTGGGCAGGCATGCGTGCCGTCGTCAATGGTGCGACGTGGGGCTCACTGGCTTTAGGCCGGTTATTACTCGGCCGAGTCATTCAACCCGTGCCTAATCTTGTACTTCGCGGCATGGCGTACGGCGCAACGTTCGCGTGCTTATGTGTGGCTGCCTCGGGCCTTTGGGCCTTGCAACGCTCGGTAACCAAAGCACTGAAAGATAGAAAACCACCCCCAGTACGACTTTGCCATTTTTTGCACGTGCTTGTACTGGCAGTCGGATCGTTTGGTCCGCTGGCATACGCAGCGATACTAAGCCCACTTCAGGAATCGCTTAGCCTTCTCATGCTCACCGCAAGCTTTGTATGGGCGCTAAATCACTTGACGAACGCCATCCTTCTACCGGCGTACCTCGCCGGAGTCAGATCACTGTATGTATCCATCGTCTACATTACACAATCATGTAGGTTGTTGAAGCAAAACCCGAAAACATCACTGCGGGCAGCAACATCTACGGCGGTCCTCGTCATGCTATGCTGGCAACTGGCTGCCGCTCAAGCGACGGCGCTACCGCTCAGCAGTACCATACCCATTGCCCTGCGCGGCCTGCAGCCGCTACCCCAAGCAATGACCTACGCGCGTTTGGCAGTCAACGTTTGCACACTCGTCGGAGTGATTGTGCCAGCGAATGATACCTCTAGCCAGCTGGCAGCTTGCATTCTCACACCCCTCGCGGTCCTCACATGGAACAAACACACGGTGGCCGATGACCTAACGAAGTGGGGAGGACCGCGTGACACTGCCCCGACCACTGGGGAGATCACGACGTCATGCCCCGGAAATAGGATAACATGGCCACACGCGGGAACCCTTAGCGGCCAAACCACGCGCGAACCATACCATGAAAAACAGAAGGCGCAGATGTGCATGGTGCACGCCATCAACAACCTGATGGGCGGCCCATGTATTGACCCCGGGCATGTACTAGGATACTGCCGTGCAATGTACGCGCACCTCGTGGAGACACGGAAAACAGGCGCAGCAAATCTATGGAAAGGAGGATTTGACCACCGCACGGGCTTCTTCTCGACGATCGTGCTGAACCACTATCTGCGATACGGCGCTGTCGTACAGAAACCGAACGGAGAAATCCTCTCCGACCACCACGTCGCGACGGTGTCCAGCGGATTCACTCTAGGCCCCAACGACCGACTGGACACTCTGCTTGAACACCTGCCTCCGCACACGCGCAACTGGGGCTTCACGGTGCACCTTGAAAACCCATCCCACGCAATCGCCGTCCGGTACCACCAAGGGGCCTGGTACACCATCGACTCTATGGAGCCCGGACCGCAAAGGATTACGACAGGTTGGCCCCGTGGCCGGGGTGCCGTGTACTACCTGGAGATGCGACACAATAGCTCCACCGTCCAAACACACGTCGAGCTGCGAGAACTCCAGCCACCCGAAATTTGGCGACCGCCACACACGACGGCACCCAACAACGGGCATAACCTTGAGCCGATGCCGCCGGCAACGACCCCACCTAACGAAACAGCGGGCCAACATGAGCCGTACAACCCCCCAGGCCGCCAGGCAGACGCGCAGACAGCCAGGGAAACCGCAAACTGCGCCCCAGTTGACGCCCAAGTGAACGAGAGGGGTAGACAGACCGATGATGGTAACCCTCCTGCATGTGACGGTGCACGTACCGATGCCGCATACCAGCACAGGTCCAAAGCAACACGTGCCCCGCCCGGGGCCCCGACGACGCGAAAACGAGACAAGCAAGACCAGCAGCGCGAAGAAGCTGGCGCGAAACGACGTAAACCGCTCACGGTCGTAGACCTTCTCCGGCGCAAGGCGAACAAGCGACAACACCCAGACCCGGACGCGGCTCGTGATACCACGGACACGAGCAAAACCGCCGCACAGACAGAAACCAACGGCAGCACGCAACGCGCTAGACCATCTGCCATGCCAGTGTGCGACGAAGGCAGCGCGTCACCCCCGATATCCACCAGTTCAAACCCCCAGACCGAACACCGGTATGCCCACATCGTCACACATAACGTACGAGGTCTGGCAACCAACCTTCTCAGTACGATTTGCAACCTAAGAACTTGGGATGCAGACATCCTTGTCCTGACAGAAACGAAAACCGGAAACCGTACAGCGTGGATTAAAGATGCCCTGCGCAGGGAACCGCAGGGCTACCGACTTCACTGCAGCTCTAAACCGCGCAGTGCTGGAAAGGCGCGGTACTCCGCAGGCGTCGCAGTGGCGATTAGCGGTCGCTACAGCCGCTCAGGCAACGTCACTTATGTCCAGCCGCCGGCCCCGCTACAAGGCCACCTGTGTCATTGCAAGATCTCAACCCCCATGAGCACGCCCCTCAACATCCTTGGGATCTACTGCCCAGAAGACACCGGGACCCGGAATGCCATTTATGCGCATTGCAGAATGGTGCTGAAAGTAGCTAAGGCAAACGGAGAGCACGTCGTGCTGGCCGGGGATTTCAACGCGGTTGGAGCAGCAGAAGAAAGGAGTACCGGCGTGCTTGATAGCGCTGACCGGCTACACGCCAAGTTCGTCACGGAAAACGCGCTCAGGCCCGCACCTGAGAATCAACTCCCCCGCCAAATGTCCTTCGACCAGTGGGCCGACGGACACCGCATACACAGCAGCCGGATAGACGACATCCTGCTGTGCCCCGCGACACAACTCAGCGTAAAACTTCAAACCACAGTCAGTACGAATAAAACCCTGGCGTACAGCAGTGTGTCCGTGGCTGCCGGCCAGTTCGACCACAGGCCCGTGCACACCCGGCTACCAACTGATGAAATCCGCCTGTGGGACGCCAAAAAACCCACGTGCGCCACCCAAGAAGCCGAAGACCACGCTGATGCAAAATGGAAAAACGTCATCCTGCCGGTCCCACGTGCCACAATCCGCGCCGCACAGACACGCATGGACGCCACACTCACATCCGACATCGCTGCGCTTCACGATTATCTACGCCCCGCAGTCCGCGAGATTGAGAACGGCCTGGCGAAACACACCGCTGACCCCAACAACACAACGGCGACACATCTCATGTCGACGCTGCGATCCCTTGAGAGCGTGGAGAGGACCAACGTGGAAGTTGCGGCCGCGATGCTGCAAGTGACCCTCAACAAAGGGCTTGCCATCCTATTTGGTATGTGCCCGCAGAAGCCACCTAACACGGGAAAAATACACCCTAAGCGCACAGTCAGCAGATGCATGCAACGTCTGCACCGGGAACATGTGCAGCTTAAACACCAATACGAAGCAGAAGTGCGAAACCAGACTTGTTTGGAGCCTCAACCAGTCGAACACAATGGAACGACCGTGGAGGGGGCCGACCCCAGACAGACAACCGCGGGACACGCACCCGCGGACGCAACTCGCCGCCCTGGTGCACGCCTTCGCGACGCAATTCGCCGAATTGGCACCCAGATAAGGCAAGCACTGACCATCGAGCGCAAGAAAAACATTGCTGCTGCGAAACGCCGCCGCCAACATCTGGTTGCAACTCGGCCACGACGAGCCCACCAAGCCATATTCAGCAAGGATGAGCTTGAACGAGGGCTGCCCGCGGTAAGACATCCCACCTCGGGGAGAGTTTGCACAGAACCCGAATCCATCCTTGATGCCGTACATGAATACTTCAAAACCCAGGCTGCCACAATAGGCACACCGAAAACTGGACAGTACCGACCGGAGGAGGCACCCAGGACGTACCCGTTCCTCCAGGGCACGGCGCCAGACAGCTTCCACCTCACCAGCCCGAAGAAGGCCGACGACCACGTACTGCTGAGCAGCATCGCTGACCCTTTTAACTACAGCAGATGCATACAGCACTTAGCCCGAAACAAAACGCCGGGACCCGACGGCCTCCCCAATGAACTCCTCAAGGCGCTGCCCGACACCCTACAGGCCACCATCCACGACCTCATGAAAGTTATGTGGGTCAAATCTCACACGCCGAAGGATTGGACAGAGTCTGTCACGGTGCTACTCCCTAAACCTGGTGATGGGCTCCTCCTAAAGAACAAGAGACCCATCGCCCTAGCAAATACGCTGTATAAGCTCTGGACCAGCCTCATCACGGTGTCTATCGGAGACGTCGCACCGGAGCTGGCCCTGTTTAGCGAGGCCCAAGAAGGCTTCCTTCGATACAGAAACACAGAGCGGCAAATCCAGAACCTGCTCCACGCAATCGAAGATGCCGGGCTCACGCGGAATGACCTGTACGTCCTCTACGTGGACTTCTCCTCGGCTTTCAACACGATCAACCATGACCTGCTGCTTCAAATCATGTACGACCTTGGGCTGCCAGACGACCTTATCCGTGTCGTCCGCAACCTCTACAGTCAGGCCCGTACAAGCATACGGACAGAACACGGTACCACAGCGCCAATCCAAATCGAAAGAGGCACGGTCCAGGGGGATACACTTTCACCAGTGCTCTTCATCATCTTTCTTGAGCCCCTCCTACGATGGCTCCACGTTGGCGGGCGAGGGCACCAGTACGGATGCCTCTCAGATGACCTGAACGCCCGCTACCACTGCAGCTCGGCTGCTTATGCTGACGATCTTGCGGTGCTGACCAACACCACGCGGGACCTGCAGACACAGTGCGACAAGATTAGCCTGTACTCCCAGTGGGCGGGTCTACAAGTGAATCACTCGAAATGCGCTGTGACGGGCATCCTGCACCGCAAGGCATGGTCCGACCGCGGTCTGAATGGACCGACATGTGAACGCACGCTCAAAGCGGCTCTTGATGCGAAAGTCAAAATCAGTGATCGGCCAGTGCCGTACATCTCCCCCACCGAACCATATAAGTACCTTGGGGTGCTTATAACGATGACTCTCAACTGGAGCGCCCAAATGACTCATGTCTGCGAAGCAGTACGGGATAAGGGAGACTTATTACAAGGCTCCATGGCGACGCCAGATCAGTGTATAAGGATTATACAGAGCTGTATCCAAACAGTGGTGACATACAGCTTTCCCACCATGGCGTATACTCCAAACGATGTACGACTCCTGGATGCGATGATCGCACGCATCGCCCGCCGCTGTTACGGGCTGCCATCCAGCTTCCCCACGCGCGCTGTGCTATTACCAGCCGAGCAATACGGACTGGGGGTAGGATCCCTGCTACCGATCTATGCGCGCACTGCAACGCGCGCCCTGATTCTCTCCCTAAACGACGAGGGACGGCTCGGCGTTGTGACAAGAGCCATGCTGGAACTGCAGTGTCAGTTAGCCGCCGATACCAGGATGCACACGCTGAGGCGCGAAAGCAGCTTCTACACGACTCTGAAGCAACTCATGCTCGCCCGCGACCACGGCATCGTGGTGACCGATAAAGGCAGGCCGTACAACACCTCCCTGAACACACTTATGGCGGCAGCCACCGCCGTCAACGCCGAGCAGGAATCGCGTGAAGAGATTCTGCCGTACAGGCTCTTGCTCCCGCTGACAGAGCTGGGTCTTGATATGCACTCACTTATAGATAAGAACACCAAACGGCACCTGATCACGACCGCTGAGCTTCAAAAACTCTTCCCCCGGGGTAAGGTGCAGCACCGGCACAAGGTATCGCTGAACAGACTGAGTCTGGCCGTCAGCTCCCAATGCCCCGAAGCCCCACACTCGTGCAGGCACGACCCGCGCAAATGGACGTCCGCGATGCCGCTGGAAGACAGGAAGCTCCGTGAGATCCCGGATAACCCGACATTCACCGGCCTAAAGCACAAATCGAGCCTTCCCACACCGGTCATAACGCCATCCCTTGACCCGCACGTCAGCCGCAACGCACCAGTTGTGTGGAGTGCGACCGCGACAAGGATCCGTCAGAAGGCCACGTCGCCGGCAAATACACCGGAGTCCGAAGCGTCACCACCGCTGGATATGCCTGCGGAAGCCGAGCGAGTTGGGTGCAAGCGCAAGAGCTCACTTCGACAAAGGCAACTAGACTTCATCAACAACAACACACGTTGTGATAACAAGGCGGTCGGAACAGAAAACGCGGCTATCCACAGAGTGCAGCTGCACGATCCCACTCCTGAACACCGCACCTCATGCATGGAAACACGGCGAGTCATGGCCGCGCTGCGGCAGGACACACGCAAATGCGTGCCCAGCCTTGGCACCCTGCAAGGACCCGTCGCACAAGGACCGCGGCCACCCCCGAACCCAATAACCCGTGAAACACCGTGTATCAGGACGGCCCCCAGGCTAGACGCGGAGAAGGGCACAGAATCTTCAAACCCTGTCCTAGCGTACCTCGCCAGCAAAGGGCTTGATGACACGCCAGCGGCGCCCCGCGCTCGGAGGAGCGATGGCGCCGAGGACGCCGATCTAATGACTGCTGTAGAGGTGGAACTCGGCGACGAGCCGCGAACATCCGGACCGTACACAGTGTCGCCAGCACCGACGCCACATCAGGAGCATCTTAACCCCCAGTGGTGGCGGCCACAGTGGCAAGTCGCTCGGAAGCAGATCCTCCAAAACTGTATCCCCTGGAAGTCTGGAAAGGGCAAAGCCGAGGACACCACGGGACAGCAGCAATTAGTATACGACCTGTACAATGAAGCGGAGGACATCGCCGAGGTCCTCGCGGGCCCAATCTCTAAACGAGTCGCACCCACAAGCGCGAAATCCTCCAAGAAGCAGAAAGTCGGGACGGGCAAATCAGCAGCGACACATGAACAGTACTACACAGTCCGATGGAACGACACAATCATCCCGATGTCAGTTGCCGACGCGTACAAAAGCATGGGGTACGTGCCGAAACAGCTCCTGCCGGTGACGGGGCTCTACGGCACCCGGATGGACCGTTACTTCCGACGGGCAGTGTGGGAACCGTCAGACATCCCCGCGGCACATCTGGAGAGGCTGCCGAGCGGACCAGACGCCCTGGCTAGGTTTAAGCAGAAACAGCTGCGCAGCGCGGCACCCCGCTCGGTGTACACCAAGCCCCGCGACACCGCCCTCACGAACCAGCAGCGGCAAGGCCGATGGGACCCGCCTCCCCTGGACCACGCACACCGCGCACGACTCATCCGCGCGAACACTACCTTTGAGGCTTCGCCGTGTAACCCGTACACGGACACGCAACCCACGGGGCGGTACCAGATACAGCTGGGCCGGCGCACAGCTGATGGCAATACGACCGACGACGCAACGGCCTTCGTCTATGACCCAAGAGGGAAATGTGTGGGGACACTCAGCATGCAACGCCTTGATACCCTGCGAAAGCGCTATCACCACGCAGCGACGACCTACCCCGAGGTCCACAGAAGCCTCGCGGCCCAGGGCGGCTTTGCTGAAGACGTCGCGCGGCTCCTCCTGAGGTACAGCAGAGACCCCAACGGTCGAGCGGTCAAAGGCCCACCAAGACCGCAGGCCACTATTAACGAACACCTGCGGTGCGTACTCATTAAAGCCTTGCAGGACCTAGACTCCGGCCCTGTCGCGGAGCGGTTCTCGTCGCCACTGAACAGTGCCGAAGAAATTGAATGCTACTTCAGTGTACATGCAGAAGATCAACTGTTCGGGGCCAACGTGGACGCCTATTCCCAACCATTCACAGGGCTCTCAATTGCGCATCCCGACCCTGACCCCGTCAGTGTCAAGAAGGCAGCAATGTGGGCGGTTGCTGGCGCGATGCACACCACAGCGTCCGCAGCACCCACAGCTACACTGCTCGTTGCCCCTCACACCAAAAGCGGGGCCCACACCTCGCTTCTGGATACCCCTTACATGTTCTACCTCGGCCGGATCAGCCGCGGTCTGACGTGCTCACTCACCGGGGGCGTTGGCACCGATACCCTGACCCCTGGGTACAAAGGGGGCTTGGACATCTTCGTCATCGCCAACGACACAGCTCTGCGTGGGCTGAATGCCCGCTCGATGAAGGCGCTCCTCCAGAAACTCCAAGACGCGGAGGCCTTCGGCCTACCTAAGAAACACCTACGCAAGCACGACAGCGAGGAACATTGTCGCCATACCCAACGACCCTACCCGTGCAAGGTTGCCCAGACCATGCGACGGATGAACGACTCGGCAACGCCCAGGCCCAGGCCCACAGTACAAGTGCCCCGGCGAGAGGCACAGGAGCTCCGGCGGGAGCTCGCGGAAGCGTTCCCGGGCAACATGCCTCTACGTATCCCATTGCATACTATAATTTGGACTGATGGTAGTTGCGTCAAACCGCTCGCAGGCGACGGCCCGAACAGACTTGGTGCGGCTGCATACTGCGAACTTACCGGGGAAACCTTGCATGTAGACCCGGCCGGGGAAGGGTGTACAAATACAATCCAGCGGGCTGAGTTGTCGGCTATACGTGCGGCCATCGCGCAGCACAAAACCACGAGTCGCGCATTAACCATAGCAACTGACTCACAAGCATCGCTGGATCTCATAAAAAGAGCCATCAATGAACCCAGTAAATTACATATTTCCAAACATAAAGCCTTGCTTATGGAAATTGTTGAGATGCTGTACGTCTGCACCCAACAAAACACGACTGTCCATTTCATAAAGGTAAAATCACATACTGGAATTCATGGTAACGATAAGGCCGATGAAGGCGCAACTGCGGTAGCCCATGGTAATGCCGAGCCAACCGTAATTGAGGCCGCAGATAACGCCCCGTACGATAAGCTGGCCTGGCTGCGACAAAAAGACACAGGACTATATATCAATGACCTTAATAGGGGCATTCTCAAAGGTCTCCAAAAGAAAACGTTCGCGGGATATACATCCGACACGACCCTAACTGAAAAATGGCGCAACGCGTCGACAAAGCTAGACTCTAAATGCAGCAACGCCTACTTAAACAGCTCTCACACTAGTCATTGGCTAAAAATCCAAGTGCTGAAGGCACGGTACGGACTCTTGTATAATGCGAAGCTGAAGAAATTGTACGGTCGCGGCGGGGATGGCCACTGCCCGGTCTGCCGCAATTGCAACCCGTCGGGCCCCACAACGGACTCCGGAGCCCACATACTTGGAGGCTGCCAGCACGCGACGTTTAAAGGCATGTACATCAACCGGCACAACCAGGCGACACGCATCATTGCGGATTGCCTCAACAGGGGCCGTTACGGAGGCGGTTTCATGGTTATGGACGCTGGCAAGGCAGAGGATATCCCACCGTTCTGCAGTAGCACGCGGGTACCCAAATGGATGCTGCCGCACCTGACTGAAGAGGAGGCCCGACGCCTCCGACCTGACATAATGTTCATACCCACACTCGCCTCCCACAAAACTAAGCGCAAACGCTACCAGGGACCCGCGGACAAGACCAAGCACGAGGTATACATCATCGAAGTGGGGTACACTGGCGACCTACAGCACGCCGACAAACTAACACAGAAGACAACGCAGCATGCCAGACTCAAAGAGGAACTAACAAAGGCGGGGTGGACAGTGCACTACGCCGAGGAGCAAATAGTCACACTGGGCAGTACTGGAACCCTGCCGACTACACTTAAGTCGCTCCTCTGCAGACTCGGAGCGACTACCGACCAGGCCCACAGCACCTGCCTGCACATCCATCGACACACGATAGAATCCGCAGGCGCAATCATCCGGACCCGGCGAGTGATGGAGGGGGGGATAAAATGATAATAACCAACCTAGGCTTCCCCGGTGGTGCGGGCATACAGGGGTGACTACGCCACCCCTCAGTTCCCCACCCCCTTAATACACGCCAGGCTCCGGCCGGCGTACTATTATTATTATTATTATTATTACTGCGATTCTGGTTTCCGTCACAAATGTATGCGCGCTTGCCGCAAGGTCGCGTGTAACCGCAACTGTCGAGCGAGCGCCGAATGCCCGTCAACCTCCGTGCGTTCGTCGTACGGTTGGGCATGCCACGTTTGTAGTATTGCCGTACCAGGGCTCCGTAATGTCAGCGGCGCCAGCAGTACCAGCACTAGCAGCGCCATCCGATGCGCAGCTCGAGGTGTGGGCTTCCGCAATGAGTGTCCGCTGATTTCACTACGAGGAGGGCAGCAGCTGCCGGACATGTTGTCAGCGAGAAAGAGCATCCGAGCAGGTTGTCTGCGAGGAATGAAGTACGAAACAAGCGACGAGTACGGATACGTACGCACGGCCCGTGGGCCGCCAGCAGGCAGGGTCAGCCGCCCAAGCCTCTGTAGCACCTTTTGAGGCGGACAGCGATGGATCATAATGCGTGAAGTATGTACCGCAGAAGATCAGATGCAGCGTTTGTGTTGTCCGTGCTTGAGTCGCCCCGAGTCGGTAGCCAGCACGGTGACACGGTCCTCAAGTACAGACGCTAGCAGACCATGACACGTTTTTGCAGGGTTTCATATTTCATAATTCTCTGCGAAACTGTCCCCAGATCCCCATTATCGAGGATATAATACAAGACCTGGGTGAGTAAAACTGCATGCCTCCTCCATAAAGATGGTTTCTTCCAAGAACCCCGTATACCTTAATGTGCACATTTAAAGTTTATCGAGCACGAACCAGTAACAGTAGTCGCTCCTGAGCTAGGGGTTTGACGTTGCTGCTTGCGGTGAGGTGCCGCCAGGTCAGGGAATCCGCTCGCCACTAAGCAGCCAACATTTTTTGTTCGTTTTGATTGCTCTTCCTGCTAGAATTGCCAAAAGTTTGACAATCGTAGCTAACAGGACTCAAACAGTGCATGATAAGGCCCTAGATTGGCAAATTGCTGATGTATCGATGTCTTGACTGGTCAGACTCTTCAAAATCAATAAAAATGGCATAAGCTATGACAGGCTATGAAGAGCTGGCGATGTCGACACCAAAAGGGCAGAACTTGCTTGACATACTTGCGCACAGGACCGATCCAATGAACCTACTGTATATCTGCAATACAACCCCGGATTCTGTTAGGCCGTCCGTATCCATACACATAGAGTTGGATTTGGAAGGTAGGTGGGCCGAAAAAGTGGGCATCGTTGCTCGCCGAGTTCCTTTTGTGAAGCTGGTCTGGTGCTGTATGTGGACACAAGACTCCACTTCAAAAGTATAAAGTCTCTATCATGGTTTTTCCAATTTACTCTGAAACTGAAACAACAAAACGGAATCATAATCGAGGTATTACGCGTGTGCATGAATTTCCTTGGTCTCACATAAAATCAGATGAAGAGAATTTGCTTTATCATAATCCTTTTCGTCGCTGGAAGACTTCGAAACTCTTTGCTGTTGCCCCTCCAAACTTCTTCGACAGGGATTCGACCTTCCGACAGCGCCAGCTTCATGCGCCTAACCGGTGTCCGAAATATATACGTAGATAATGTGCCACAGTAACATAAACCTTAAGAACTCACCCGGAAGTGCGATATCCATCCCGCCACCACACAAACCCACTTCCGCAACACGCCACACCCCTTAAATTGAAGGGTCTGCATAAACCAAACAATGAAAATTTAGTACAAACTGACTCTTGGCAGCCCGCCTCTTGATTCTACGTGTACTTCTCCGGCGGTGCCGCGAACCGCCGTACGAAGCGCTTACGCGGCTGCCCTTACCACCACGATCCAGCCGCAGCTCTCCGGCTCTCTCGCCTCGTCTGCCCATTCCTGGGGCTGTTTCATTGGTCATGGCATCGCTAAGGCCCGGCCGTCGGTCATGTGCGCGGACTGCACGGCTGGCATGCGTGACCATCACCCTTTGTAACATCCTAATAATAATCACCCTTTCACATCCGCGAGAAATTCCGTGGTGTTCGATGTCGCAGTGACGTTCGTGTCCGGAGGACAAATGATGTAGGGGACAAGGAGGCATGTGCCTGTCACGAATTGCCCGTTTCGAATGCAGCGCCGCCAAGCGTGCGCCATTCCTTGCCACAGTACGGTAGATAAACCCACCATACAAGCAGCAGGAGCGCGCTGGTGGTGATGTAGGCTCATGCTGCGGCCTTCAAGCGGTGGATGGACCTGCCCTCGCCTGGGCCGGTAGGACGCCACAGCCGTCCGTAATGCCCCAAACGAAGTGCAACAGGTGCGCACGTCGCTGCGCCGTAGCTCGCAATGGGTACGGGAGCGCATCCGCTGGTTATGAGGCCGAGTCAGCACCCCCATGCATCTCTTCCATCCGGCCGCTGCCGCTAGGCAAAGTCTACAACCTAACGGCAACGGCTCGTATGGGTAGTTTGTACTTGTACGGGGGTGCGTACGGGGATAAGAAACCCAACGAACCATGACACGCACACAACCTAACCAATGGGATTCACCAACCGCCGCTGCGAAAGAGTCAAGCCTAGATCCGCATACAATCAAACAAATGTATACACATGCAAACATGAAGGACGACGAGCCGCCTGACAGCAGCGAACTTCCCCGATCTCCTTGGATGAGCTACCTAGCTAGCTGCTGCAAATTTCCAACCGTTATTCGACTGACACAGCCGCCGACCAAACGCACCACTCACTCCTCGTTCAACAAAGAGCATACGGCAATGCGATGGCAATATCATGGTGTTGATGGCATTGGCGGATGAACAACAATGTGCGCATTCTGCACCTCGCTGCAGACATGGGTGATGGCGGACGATGGCAGACGCCGGCGGGGGCTTGACTTCCTCACAGTCAAATAAAGCACGAGGCGCACTCTCCAGCGCAGACCCCTCAACTCGATCGATACCATTGCCACACAGCCACAGGTCCATCCAGATGACATCTACACCCACCGTTTCTGGTCGTGGTTCAACCCCACACACCAACCGCTGACCTTGCCAAATCACAAGTCGTCGTTCAGACACAAGCATGCATGTTACGTACACGCCTTCGCCACAGGTCGTTTCATCACGAGTACATGGCCTGGTGACAAAGACCCCCGGGTTTTAAGCATTGTTCAAGGCAAAGTACTTGAAAGCACCAGGCCGATGTATTGGCAGAGCAGCCCGCGGGTTAACAGCCCTTTGGCCAGTGCCAGGCCCGGTCAGATATGGGTCGGGCAATGGGTATATTTTATACGCATACGTGCAACCTTCGGGCGCTAATCCGCCTGTGCATGTCACGCACTCCTGCTCTGCCTACCTAAGCAAAACACACGGGGTGGGCTTCTTGTTAAACACACACGGGGGGTACGACGCAGCCCCGCTGCAAGTACAGCACACGTCGAATATTCTACAGCAGCTACAGCAGCTCTACAGCAGCAATTGCATTTGTCACGATTGCCACACTCGAGGTCAGAGGCCACCCGCCGCACCAACACCCGCTTCATACCTTGCAGCGGATCACTTTCCCGACCCGTGGGTCGCCTCACCCAGGCAGCACCCATTCTGCCGTCATCCTGCGCGCCTGTCCTCCCACCGCACCCCATCCCGCACGAGGAACACGCGGCGGGCTGGATCCATTCCGCTTCGAACCCAAGTACGGCAATACCAACCGGCAGTGTGGGCATTGCACGACATGAGATAAGGAGGGACAGATATCGGGCCTTGTGCTGCCATCCCTTGGCTGCCGCTTTCAGTCCATTTAGGCAGGAGACCCACCACGCCCTCGCCCAACCGCAGATCAATCCCTGTTTTAACCTCGGGTGAGACAGGTCCAACAGACGGCGAACCAAACCCGCCCACACCCACGCCGTCGGTTCACCCAGAACCAAACCCCGCCCTGTCCCCCTTGCTGCCTACCTCACCGACGGTCACCCACACCCTCACCCCCGGCCTCCCCCAACGTCTTGCAACCGCCGCAAGGCAACCGACAACGACCTTCCGGACGAAAGTTCAAGATGGCCAGCCCATGGAGTGGCCGTCAGCACAGCGTGTAGTTGTACGACTACACGCTGTACGACATGACTCACGTCACGACCACTTTGGCAACGGCCGCGGCGGCACGCTTGCATATAAGACACTTGCCGAGCTTGCCCCGGCTGCGGAGCGCAGCCTCGCAATCACTACAGATGCAGCAGTGTACGACATCACGATGTACGAAACCAACGACGGCACGCGCGCTCATGCAAACGCAGCACATCCCTTCCAACCCGCCGCTGTCAGCATCCAGCGCACGAGCCGGCGGCACACCTGCTGTGTGGCCACCGTCCCCGCTGGGACCGCTTCGTGCAGCGTCAGGGCCGTCGGCTCCGCCGCCAACTGCAGGCAACTGGGGCGGCGGCGGCGGCGGCGGCGGCGGCGGCGGCGGCGGAGCCGACGGCAAGTCCGCTATGAGCTGTATGTCTTGAACGGCATCCCGCAACGGCGACGTGCGGCCGTACTGCTGTACGTAGCCGTACACCAAGCTCACCAGCGCGTCGAGCGCTGTGCCGACGGCAACGACTTGGAGCAGCGCCCCAAAGGACGTGCCCTTGAACAGCCGGCACAGAAGCGCAAGCAGTAGGAACACGGCCTCCCAGCCGCTCTCCGACTGAGAGATGCTGCCGCCGCCGGCGCCACTGCCGCCGCCGGCGCCACTGCCACTGCCGCCGCCGCTGCCGCCGCCTCCGTTGCGTCGGCGGCGGTTGATCCTGCCGCCAAGGTATACCGCGAGCTGGCTGCGAGGCGGCAAGCACCGCTGCAGCAGGACCACGGCACCGTCGATACACAGCCTCACACCCACCATCGCAATAAGCCACGCAGCGATCGCAACACAGAACCCTAGGTACCCGTTCCACACGGTCCAGAATACTGAGAGCGCGCTCCAACCGCCGGTGCCTGCCACAGCAACACTCGGACCGAGAAAGTCCCCAGGCTCGGCAGTAGCAGCGGTAGCAGAAGCAGCTGCTCCGTATGCGGCGCCAGTTGTGACTTCCACGGCTGTAGCAAGGACGGCGCTGGCGCAGGCTGGTGGCTGCAGTGACAGCGGCGGTTGTGCGTCGCACAACAACGCTTGGTTCTGGAGCGAGGCGCCCCCTCCGAGAAGGACCTCTACGTCCTGAGCGGGCGCCGCCGACGACATCACGCAACTCGATAGCACGGCCCCTGCTGCCGTCCCGAGATTACTCACAGGCGTCTGCCCCGGGTCGCTCGCCAGGCTGCTGTCTGCCGCCGCCGCCGCCGCCGCCGCCGCCGCCGCCGCCCCTGCCCCCAACACCTCGGGGCATCCCGAGGGCGCCGTGGGCGTCGTCCGCACCGTGATTCTTATGCTGCTGCTGCTGCTCTGGTCAGCCTTGAGCGCACCTGCCGATCCGCCGTCCTTCGTTACTGTACCACCGCCCCCAAACGCAAGGCTAAGCAGCCACACCAGGCCCCGCACCGCCGTGTACAGCCCGTACAGTACGGCAGGCGTGAGGAAGACCGCGATGCACAACATGATCATCAGGGCGAACTTGATCACCTCGCCGAAGGCGATCAGGGCTTGGGCCATGCCTTCGAGTATCAAAATCGGAAACAGGACGGGGGCGAAAAACACCATAATGGGATTCTTCAGGAGCGCACCGGCCACAGCCGGCGGACGCGGCGTGGCAGGCCGCCATCGCCAGGTCACCACCGACGATGACGAGGCGGCCCTGGACTGCGGCCACCGACGCGGCGGCGAAGCCGCCGTCGGCGAGGAGGAGGTTCTGGCGGCGGCGGCGGCGGCGCCTGACGGCGCCGCCACCGCACCCGCGGCAAGCCGCGACGGGGCCCCGTCGCCGCCGGTGGGGCTGCTGTGACTGCCGACTCGGCCGCCGCCGCCGCTGGTGGGGCTGGCGTCACTATTAGCTGGCTGAGTGTTGCTTGCACGACGGTGCTGGGGGGCCCTTGTCAAGCGCATCAGCGCTGCCGTCACTGCGCTCATCGGTCGTTGTGGTGGCGGCCCTGAAGCCACTGCGCCTCGCCGCGCAGCGTCGACAACCTCCCGCCATCTATCGCCTCCAGCGCCATCGTCGGCACCATTGGCGCGGTCCAACGCCACTGGGCCGCTGCCGGTGCCGGTTCCGGTGCCGGTTTCACTGCCGGTGCCGGTTCCACTGCCGATGCCGATGCCGACAGGCGCCGCCGCCTGCAGCGGCGGCAGCCCCTCTCGAAGCGCCGCCAGCACGTCCTGCCAACCTCGCTCCTCAGCAAACGTCAGCATCTCCGGGTACACCGGCGACCCCGCCTGTACGAGCATCCGTACAATTTCGTCGCGCCCTGTGCCGCCCGACTCGCGGCTGCTGCGCCCGCCATCCTGCCGCAGCGCGAACGACAGCGGAGTGCGACCGTGCTCGTCCTGTCCGGCGCACGCTGCAATAGCGCCGGCCTGCAGCAGCGCGCGCACCAACTGCGGGCTCTCCACCTTGATGGCGGCAAACAGCGCCCCGCCTGCGTTCACGTCCACTCCAGGGTGGGTGGCGAGGAGCGCCACGAAGACCTCGATGCGGCGCTTGCAGGCCTTGTACAGCGGTGTACGGCCGCGCGCGTTGCGGCGGTTGAGGTCCGTGGCGGCGTGCCCGATAAGCGCCTCCACCACCTCCATTCGGCTGCCTCCCACATTCTCCGGCGAGGCACCAGGCCCCGCGGCGCAGTCTATGGCGACGTGGAGTGGGGCGTCGCCGGCCTTGGATCGCGCAAGGCAGTCGGGCAGGAGTAACTGCTGCGCCGGCGGGGCCACCGCACTTGCTGCGGGGGCGATATGGCCGCTGCGTTTGGGCTGTAGCGGCGCGTTCGGGTCGGCGCCACGCTGTAGCAGTGCCCGAACTCCAGTCGCGAAGCCGAATGCTACTGCCAGCTGTAGCGGGGTGAATTCAAAACGCGCTGGGAGGCCCACGCGCTTGTTTGGGTCGGCTCCGACGGCGAGGAGGGCTTCGAGCAAGTCCTGGTTCCAGGAGAGGACGGCGAAGCCCAGCGGTGTGCATTTGCAGCCCTTCGGCAGCGGCCCCACGTCTCGGGGGAACAGCAATCGCTTGTTGGCATTTGCGCCGGCACGAATGCGGGCTTGTAGTGCGGTCGGGCCGGCCTGGAGGTCGGCCTCGGATAGGGACATCTGGCGCGATGTGAGGGCAGGGCCGGGCAAGGGCGAGGGACGAGAGGGGAGGGGAGGTTGGTTGACGAGGGAGGCACGCACGACTAGGGGACTCCGGAGCGCGGCGCCCTTAGCTCAGACCGGTTATATTCATGTGCCGTGGAAGAGAGGGCTTCCACTAGCACTAGGAGGTCAAACTTTTCGGGCTACACAGCAACATGCAAGTAGAGCGGGACCTTGTGCCCGACAGCCGTGCCAAGGTAAGAACAGTTAGGACTTACCTCATTCCCCATGTCGAAAAAATCGAGGTCTTTGCCTTTCAATTACTGGTTTCGCAAGGATAGGCCATCTCGCTTACTCAATTTTAACGGTTCAGATTTAAAGCGGTAACAGAATGGTGAATGACAAAATGCAGTCTGCGTCGAATGCGTAACAGAGGTGAATAAATGGGGCGTCCGTACATTGAACGGGATCGGAACAGCTACCTGCACATGCCGTGTCCAGTGCTTCTAAAAGCAGCTGCAACAACAAATGAGCATTATAATAAGCTGGCACTGCTATCGTATTTTAAAGTATGTTGATATGAAGTTTGGACACAACAATAACGTTCAGCGCAACGCGCCTCATCTGTTCTTACGATCGCGCACGGAATATTCATGCAGCTCTTTGCTATCGATTCCTGTGGCCACGCTACACATGGCTTTGTTTGGGTTTGATGTACCACAGTTGGCTGAAGGACGCTGACTCGCTGGCTCGCTGTGTCGCTGGCACCAAGCCGTGACCCATTTCTGACTCATGGAGTGATCGTGACATTAACTTAAACAGGGAGGCATGTTAAGTTTTCCTGGAGGCAACGGTATCCCCTTGGCCTTCGTCCCCTGTGTGCGGGTTGGTTGTGCCGGGTCCAAAAACCAAGCCATGATCTTTGGCAACTGAAATCACCGTGGCATTTTCAATCTGCCCGGAGTGGGAAATGGCGAAATGCTGTCCCGGATGATCAACCGTTAACAACTGCTACTAAGGGACGTGCGGTACTAACCTCCGAGTATTATACGTCCATGACCAGATTCTATATTTGCAGTTCAGATGGCATTGTGCCGGTAAGGGACAATTCTATCCTGCGCAGATTGCAAGCACTGCCTGCGCAGGCTCCTCTTCCTGGCGGGGGAGAATTGTGACAGCAACCACCACAGGCTATTTCTTACATTGAACAATCTAAATCCCTTGCGGCTAAACATATATCAACGCGGCTGCTTTATCAAACTGCGTGTGATACTGCTGTCCCGCACATTGTTGCCAGCCAAAATGCGACAACAACGTTCTAGCGGATTAATTATTCTGCGCAATGACGAAGAAAGTCGCTTTGGGGTGCGACAGTCGTGATGCAGCACAGTCGTGACAGGACTTCGTCACTGCTGGACAAAGGCAAGCGCTGCATGAAAAAGCTGACCTGCAAGGAGTATCTTGCTGTTAGGCCAAACCAACAGGACTTCGCCCCGTCCCGTTGACCCCGACAGCAGATGCCAGGCTGAACTCCGTGAGCGGCTCAGAGCCGCACGGCGACCCGTCCTGGCGCCCAGACACCTCCTGGAGGCCAACGGTGCACGCGACCGCGACCGCAGACGCGGAACACCCCTCCCGGGAGGACATCCACGCCTACCGCCTCCAGCTCGATGCCCGGCAGCGCGCATGGGCCCAACCGGCGCGGCCGCCCCCTCCCGGGCCGCCCCCAGCGCCGGACCAGCTCGCGGCCGCAGCTTCCCCCAGCTGCCTGGCCGCTCACGAGCTCCTCGACTGCGCGTTCAGAGGAGACCTTGTGGGCGCACTGAAGGAGCTTGAGCGCGTCCAAGCGGCGGGTGGGCGCAGCGCCGCCGCGGCTGTGTGCGATACCCTGTGCCGTTGGACGCCGAAGCCCGTCCCCACCCCGCCCGCTTCCGGTGCCACGCCATGGCTGGCCTACACCGGCAACTCGATGGGTGAGGGCCATGCCAGCGGCCTTGTGCCGTCCCAGTCGATATCGCCGAACCAGCCGGCGGCGCCTTTGTACGGAACCGCCGGCGCTGCGCCGGAGGTACCCAAGCCGGCCGCGCCGGGCCCGAGCGTCATCACCATCGTCTCTGCCATCCCCGAAGGGACGGCCGCCGTCAGCGCCAACGCGGCCTTTCCAGGGTTGCCGTACGGCCGGGACGCGCTCAGCCACCTGCGCTCGCACGACTACCTGCGCCACGGCTGCACGCCGCTGAGCGTCGCCGCCGCGCTGGGGCACCTCGACATCGTACGACTGCTGCTCGAGTACGGCGCCGCGCCCGACGCGCCGAGCATCCCCATGCCCCGCCCGGCGGCGGCAGCACCCCAACCCGCCGCACCCGGGCCTTATGGCGGCGCCGGCAGCCGCCGAAGGGACGGCACCCACAGCGCCGCGCCCAGTGATCCCTGTCCGCATGTGAAAACGGGGGACTCGGCCGCGGGGCCGGCGGGGGCGACGTCCGTCTGGCCGCCGGGCGCGCCGCGGTGCTGGGTCAGTCCGCTGGCGGCGGCGGCGCTGTGGGGTGACCTGGCGGTGGTGACGGCGCTGCTGCGCGGCGGCGCCGACCCCACCGGGATCTCCTGGCTGGACGACGGCGCGATCGCGTTCACGGCGCTGCACGTGACGCCGAGCTGGCGGGTGGCGGAGGCGCTGATGGCCGCCGCCGCTGCCGCCGCCGGCGGCAAAGCAGCGGCGGCAGCACCGCCGCCAGCGCTTGCGCCGGCTGGCGGCGCCGGCGCCGGCACGGGCGTCGTCGCCGCCGCCGTCGTGCAGGAGTCCCCTGGGGCGGCGGCGAGGGGGTTTCAGAGGGCAACAGCCCGGGAGGTGCCATCGCAGCGGCCGTCGCGGAGTACTAGTATTAGGATGGAGGCGAGGGTACACCCGCAGCCGCAATCATGGCAGCAACGAAGTCAGTCGCAGTCGGTGCCACAGCCGGGCCTGCAGCCGATGCCGCAGACGGCGTCGCAGTCGCACACCCCGACACAGATCGAGTTGGGAGTCACGAGGGATGCAGGAGAGGGTGAGGACATGCAGGGGCAGGAGCAGCTCGGCGGAGGCGGCTCGGGACCCGGTCGAACGTCGGTGGCGGGGGCGAGCGGTGGGCGGTCGCCGCGGGCGAACGACGGGGGCGCCGCCGCCGCCGCAGCAGCAGCAGCCTCTGCGGGCGCGTTGCCGCTGGACCCCTGGCTGATCGAGCCGGAGTCCGTCGTTGACGCCACCGGTAGCGGCGAGATCAGCTCTGTGTACGCCGCGGAAGCTCAGAGCGCGCCGGATGCAGATGCACCGCCACCGCCGCCGACGGACGTCGCGGCGCTGTTCGCCCGGAGCGTCCTGGGGGTCCCCGGCTGCAAGAGCGCGCTGATGGCGCGTAACCCCAGCTGCCTCCTGCTAGCGGCGCTGATGGAGGAGAGGACCAGCGCCGACGCGGCCTGGCTGGAGCAGCATCAGTGGCCCCCGCCGCCACTCGCGACCCGTGGGTCACCTGGGTCCCGGCGGGACGAGGGCCCCTTGGAGGCGGTTTCGGAGCAGCCGCAGGGCGGTGCCGCTGCCGCGGAAGCGGATGCGAGAGCGAACGAAGGGGATGCGGCGGCAGAGGCGGCGGTGCCGCCACCGGCGCCGGCGGTACTGCTGCAACCGCCTTGCATGGACAACCCCAGCATAAGTAAGACGTACAGCAGTGCATGGGGCTCGCTACGCCTTCTCGCCGCCTCCAACAGCTTGGTACGGGAGCTGTCCAGGGATACCACGCCATACCTGCCGTACACTCTTGCGCCCCCGCACCCTCCGCAGCAGCCGGCAACGCCGCCTCGACAGCAGCAACAAGAGCAGAAGCAGGCGCAGCCGCCCCACGGGTCGAATCTGGCGTGTCCCTGGATCTCCCGGTACGGCAATGACCTTACGCGGCTGTGGCGTCACGTGTGGCTGGTCCATGCCGTACACCCGAGGTTGGCGGCGTGCTGGGTGAACCTCATCGGAGGAGACCTCGGAGTGCTTCCGACGCCGCCGCCGATGCCGCCGCGGGCCGAGGCCGCCAGCAGCGCTGCTGCTGCCGACGCCGCCAGCTGCAGCCACCTGCGCGCGGCGTCAAAGACCACAACAAAGGATGGAGTCGGCGCCGCCGCCGCCAGGGATGGAGGCGCGGCTGCAGCAGCCACGCCATTCATGAATCCGAAATACATACCCCCAGACATTCTCGGCGGCCGCCGCGGGCCCGCCGCCGCGACGCCGTCCCACGCCTTCGAACCGACGGCCAGTGGGCTCCCGCGGGACCTGTCGTACATATACTCGGCCGCTTGTCCCGCCTCGCCGCCGCCGCCGCCGCCGCAGTGGAACGACTACCTGACCTTGCAACTGCTGGAGGCGCTACAGCACCTCGCCACCACCGCCGCCATCATGCAGTTGACCGTTGACAGTTGCACGTTGGTACGGCAGGCTGTATGCTCCGAGCCGTTGGCCTCAGTACCGGTCCAGCAGGCCAGTGCGGACATCGATACCTCGAGCGGGTGGAGGGCAACTTCCAGTCGTAATGTGGAGGACGGCATTCCAGCGGGTGTCGTACTGGAGCAGGAACCGCGACCCGGCGTGCCGGCGGCGGGGCGGCTGACCCATGGGTCAGTGAGTCGTGGCGACGCCGCTTGGGAGGCGGACCGTGACGAGCAGCAGGCTGAGATGCAGTACGCGTCGTTGCGGGAGGTTGTGTTGGGCGGGCTGCGGATGCTGACACTGACGGGCGCAGCGGCAAGGAATCTGCCCAAGGCACACCTGTACGGCAGCAAGTGGTTCGGCGACTGCACGGAAGCGTGGCTGCAACGCGTGCTGGGCCGGTTGTGCGTCCGGGACGAAGGCCGCGTCACAAATGGCGGCGGCGGGGGAAGTTGTTGGTTGTCGGGCGGCGCGCGGGTCGCGGCGCCTTGGCGGCGGCACAGCCGCATATGCTGGCCTTACATCGACCCGTGGGTCACCTTCCAGGACGTTTACCACGACGCCTACGTGCCGTCGTGTTTCGTGCCCTCCCCGCCCGCGCCAGTTCTGTCATCCGCGTCGTGGCTCGAACGACGGGCGCGGGCGATGCCGGAGGCCGCCTGGCCTGCCTTCGCCGCGGCGTTCTACGGTACTCCAGTCGACGTGGCGGCGGCGTGCCGTACGTTTGCCCAGGGGCTGTCGAAGCTGGCGAGCGCGGCCATCGCCGTGGTGCCGACGGATACGACAGCGTCCGGCACAAACTCCCGTCAGACGACGGGATGTTCGGCGCTGGGATCGGGCTTGGTACGGCACCGGCGAAAGCAAACGGGTTCTTCCGTACAGATGGACGCGGCGTGGCGCTTCATCCTCGACGTCGGTCTGCCGTGGCTGTTCGTACAGACCGAGTCAATGGAGCCGCCCCTGTCTGACACCTCGTCACTCGCCGGTGGCGGCGGCGGCGCGGGCGGCGGCGTCGACAGTCGGCTGGTTGCCGTGCCGTCGATGACGAACGGCGGGCCGGCATGCCAGCGTGACGCGTCTCGACTTGAAAAGTCCGGCAAGTCCAGGTCGCGCAGCCAGGTGCCGACCCGTGGGTCCGTGACCTGGCTGCTGACCCGAGGGTCAGCAGTGGCAGGCCGCAGTGGCAGCGAGTGCCTAAATGACGACGACGACGACGACCTCGACACCCTGTCCGAGCTGCAGAAGCCGCCGCCGTACAGGTATCCGCCGCGGTACCCGTCTCGGTACGCATCCCAGCCGCCGCCGCAGCCGCCGCCACAGCAGCAACAGCCGCAGCAGCAGCAACAGCAACAACAGCCGCCGCCGCCCTCAAATGCGGTCCCGTCGGGTGGCTCGCTCCAGGGGTGGCTGCAGGTCGTCGACGAGATGTTGGAATCGATGAATTCGATCGCGTCACACATCGACGTGGACCTGGCGGGCGACCTCGTCAAACTCATTTCGACGCATCTTGGCGGGCGAGGTTACGGCGGGCTGCGAGCGCACGGCGCCGGGCGGGCTGCCCGACACACCGCCGCGGCGCCGACACCGGCCGGAGGCACTGCAGCCACAGCAGCATCCGAACCGGCGACCCCGGACCGCCGCCTTGGGTCGTCGCCGCAGCTGCAGCGAGGCCACGACCGAGACCGCAGGGCCCATCATGCCGGCAACCGCGACCCGCTGCCGCTGCTGCTCGCCGCCGCCGTCGCGGCGACGGCAGCGCCAGTGTACGGCGACTTCCAGCTAAACCACCATCTCCGCGGCGACGCGGCTGCGGCGCGGACGTGCCCCCAGCTGCAGCCGCGCGCGCTGCGATCGGTGCTGACGTCCCTGTCGCGGCTGCTGGAGGAGCGGTGCGCGCAGGGCGCGGCGGTGCTGCAGATCACGGCCGGCGCCTCGGCGGCGGCGGTGGAGACGGCGGCGGCGGCGACGGCCGCCGCCGCGACGGCGCGGAGCGACGTGGTGGCGGCGCTGCTGGCGGCGTCCTTCGACCGGTGGGAGGACCTGCTGGTGTCCCGGCGGGGCGCCTGCCCGCCCCGCTTGGGCACCCGCATCTCCCTGCAGGTGCGCTGCCGGCCTTTGAGCGAGGCGGTGACTGGTGAGGGTACCCCCCGGATGTTCCCTTTAGGTGCGGTTTCGGCGTGGCACACTATTATTGCGTGGTGTTAAGAGGCAAACCCAGCACGGGACGCGACGTTCTGGCACACGCTTCTCACTGCATGCCTGCAAGCACCGCAGTACAGGCAAGACGCACATAATCTTAAGAGCCACTATTAAGAGCAGTTTTCTTTTACACGCAATCAAGAGCCACAGTCAACCGGGGAGGACTTCTGGTCACCTCACCCGTCAGCCGGCCGGCGTGGAGCACGTCGCAGTGGGGCCCAGGCAGCCGCCAGTGATGCACATCCACATACACATACAGATGATATACACACAGCTCCCTCTGTGCATCGTTCTCGTTTGCCCGTCGTTGTGTCCCCAACTCCACCACCTCCGCCGCACCCGACCCGACACCACCCGACCCGACACCACCCGACCCGATACCACCCGACCCGACCCGGGCCCCCACAGGTGCAGCTGACCGCGCTCCTGACCGCCGCCGCGCCGCTGTACCCGCACCTGCACCCCGAGCTGGTCGCCCTGCTGTGCCGCTCCGTCCTGGAGGTGGGCCCCGACAGCGCGCTGATGCGGCGGAGCATCACCGCCCTCGCGCACCGCCTCCGTGTCGTACGACCCGGCTGCTCGCCCCAGGTTCAGGTCCTGGTCGAGTCGCTGCTGCGGCACCGGCCGCGGCACGCGGCCGTGTTGTTGATCGAGACGGGGCTCGGCTGGCCGCGGGTGCTGGAGGATGAGGGCGGCCGCGGAGGCGGAGGCGGTGGCAGCAGCGGTGGCGGCAGCGGCGGTACCGCCGCCGCCGCCTGGGGCAGCGGGCTGCGGGTGACGACGCTGCCGGCGCTAAAGACGACGCTGGTCTCGGATTTCACGGCGCCGCCGTCGCGGCTGCTCAAGAGCCACAGCGTGGAGGGCCTCACGCCGATCGTCCTGCGGCTGTCGGACCTGCGGGTCGTTGGTTTCGGAGCCGAGGCGGGCGGCGCAGGGGCAGCAGGCGATGCGGCCGCCGCCGCTCGCGGCCGCGGCCGCGGCGGTGGCGGCGGCGGCGACACCGTCAACTCCGACGCCGGGTTGGCCAGCCCGGCGGCAGCGGGGGCCGGCAGGGCTGGCCAGCCGCCGGCGTCCCGTCGAGGCGGCGCAGCCCCTGTCTTCGGTCAGGCAGCGGAGCGGCCGCTGTTCAGCTTGCCGTCATTCAACCTCCTGCCAGGTTTCTCGTCCATCGTAAGTACGGCAGACCCTGAACCCCGCGACGGCGGCGGCGGCGGCCCGACAGGCTCGTTGCAGAGGTCTTCGTACGGCGTCGGCGCTGACGGTGACGACGGTGGCGGGTTCGGGAGCGACGGCGGTGCCGTCGGGTACGACATCGCGGCGCGCGTGTACGCCGCCGCCGTCGCGACAGACGCGGCGCTGTCGGCTCTCGGCGGCTCGAGCGGCTACAGCGTCCGCCGGCGCCTCGACCTTCTGACCCGCTGCGAGGGCTTGTTGACGCTGGCCCACACCGTCTTCGTTGCCGTACTCTACCCCTCGACCATGAGCGGCATCGAACCGACGCCCTCCGACGAATTCGAAGAGTTCGACGTCGATTCGCCCACCGCCATCGCCGGCGGGCGCCGCCACCGCGGCAGCAGCCGCCGCCGCCGCGGCCGAAATGCCCCCGACGACCGAGGCGGCGGCGGCGGCGGCAACGGAAGCAGCTGGTGGCCCCGCTGGCCGCGCTTTCTTCTCGCCATGACCGGTGCCGTACTGGGACTCGCGACGGGCGACCTCGCCATGCTTCACGTCACGCTCAAACGCAGCTTCCGCATCCGCCGACTCGCGGCGGGCGCGGTCTTCACGCAGGGCTGGACGGGCGCCGGCTTGCCTGTCGCGGCGTTGTACTACACCCTCGGCGCCGCCACCGCCGGCGCCGCCGTCGTCACCGCCGTCAGCGGCGTCGTCGCCGGCTGCTGCGTTCGCCTCGCCACCCTGATATCCCTCCGGCTGTTCCGCCGCGGCGACGGCGGAAGCGGCGGCGGCGGCGGCATCTGGCAGCGGATGAAATCGTGGCTGGCGCTGCTTCCGACGTTCCTTAGAGAGGAGCCGCCCGTGGAGGTGGACGAGCGATTCGCGTACCCTGCCGTACTGCGGATGCCGCTGCTGCCCGGGATAACTACCACGCTGGTGCCCCATTACACGGATCTGTTGGAGGCGTTACTGTACGACAAGACGGTGCCGCCGGAGTTATGGCGCGCGCCGCCAATGATGGTCCTGGTATTGCACATATGGAGGAGGTTCACCCGGTACGAATCGCGTGTACGACGGTGTATGGTTTTTCTGGGTTTGGCTGTACGGCAGGCGGTAGCGATCGATGGCGTGTGTAGGGGCCCTGCGGAGTCCTGCAGCGCTTCGCGCCGGTGGCGGGATGGAGGCAGCGCCTGTATGCCAGCTCCAGGCGACAATCTTGGCATTTGTGCCTGCTGCTAGCCTCAGCACGGTTTGACGTTCCGCACTGCCTGCCACAGTTCATCCGGAGCGTTATCTGCACCCGCCGCCTTACTGCCTTCAACTGCCCTTCAACCACCCCCAACTGCCTTCAACCGGCCACAACTGCCCTTCAACCGCCCCCAACTGCCGTCACCTGTCCTCCCAGGCACGTCATCTTCGTCATGTTCATGAACCGGCTGCTGTACACGGCGCTCTTCACCGCCTACGCGCTGAGTCTCGGTAACAGCCTCGGTGGGTGGGTGGGCCCGGCAGGAAGGCGAAGGTTCCCCGGCGGCCATTGAGATTCATCGTCATCGTACGACTGCTGGGTTTAGTTCGTAGGGTTTAGTCCGTAGTTCGTGGGTTTAGTCCAGGGGTGGTGGCGATTGGAGGCCCCCACGCGTCGCCCGCCGATCTCCGTCAGCCGACCCCTCCGAATCGCTGAATCCGCCGCTGAACCCACCGGTGACCGTCAACCCTCCCCATGCACAGCTTCTCGACGCTTGCCACGCACGTCCCCCGCCACAATAAATAACCACCGCACGTGCACCCAGCCAACCGTCACCCAGCCAACCGTCCCCCAATCATCAACCACCCACAAACGGCCACACTGTTACCAGACCACCCCCAACCAACCACTCAAACCGTCTTCCAACCGTCAACCACCCCCAACCATCCCCATTCTCCCTTCCTACACACCCACACTGCCACGCACCATGCCATCCCACGCCCACGCAGTGGAGGACGGCGAGGCGCCCCCGCCGGCCTGCACCGGCGGCGGCCCCAGGGCCTCCCAGCACGGACTCCTGATCGCCCTGGGGCTCATGGTCGCTGAGAACGTGGTGGTGGAGGCGCGGCAGCTTGTGGAGGAGGGCTTCTTCAATTGGGTGCTGCAGCCCTGGAACGTGTGCGACCTGGTGGATGCGGGCCTTATGAGCTGCATCGTGGGGCTGCACCTCAGCTGCGCCTGCTCGCTGGACCTGCTGTGCGCGCTGGCGCAGGTAGGGGGGAGGAGGAGGGGGTAGGGAGGGAAGGAGGGGAGAGGGGGAGGGGGAGGAGGAGGGGGGGGAGGGGAGAGGGGGATGCGCAGGTGGAGGGGGGGGCGGGGCTCAGGCAGTACTGTAATCCGAGGGCTGGTAAGTGTTCGATACCCTGGATGTACGGGTCGGGTGGATGGAAACGGAGGGCGCAGGAAAGAATTGCGAATCCGCGGATGGATGTCCTGTTTAGGATCTGTTTAGGATCCAGGAAACGGGCGGCGGACGAGGCACGCCCGACGGATGTGCCAAGATTCGCGCGCGGCTCGGTGAGGTGAGGTGAGGTGAGGTGAGGGGTCCCGCATTCCCGCTGCGGTTGTGGCTCAAAAATATCATGAACCCTGTCTGGGCCATGCGTGGGCTGGCCGTGTCCTACCCGTGTGTGTGCGTGCGCTGGCCGCACCCACAGGTGCAGATGCTGGTGCTCTTCTGGCGGCTGATGTACTACGCGATGGGGCTGCGCCACCTGGGCTCCTTCGTCAGGTGAGCCTCGAACGAATAACAGGCCGAGATGGAACGGAACTGTCCACCCGGTCAGGTTGCCAATATCTCAGGAGTACGGTCTACATGCAATAAGCCGCAGCTAGGTGGATGCGTGGGTGGGTGGATGGGTTAGTTGCTGTATGCTGGGGCCGGGGCTAGCAATGAGGGGAGAGGGGCAAGATGGGTTTCGGAGGGTGTAAGCGTTGTCCTGCACGCCTCGAAGCAAAGCCATAGCGCACCCCGGGGGATGTCCAGATGCCCCCGGGTCTTCTCTGGAGATGGGAGGTCTATGAAGGGCCGAGGGGATGGGGGGTATAGGGACTGCAACCTGGGGGTGCGTTGCTGTCCGCTGGGGACGTGGCTTACCCGCCAACCCGAACAATCGATGCCCACGTCAACCCTCCCCAACACCCCAACGCCCTCCACGCAGCAGAAACTCACCGCAAGCACCATCGCATGCACCGCCACCCTGAATTCCTCCTAATCGGCATGTGCGCATATCATGTGAATCACGACACGGCGGGGCCGCGAAGAGTCGCCTCATGTCGCCCAGGCCTGGGTCGAGGCCGCTGCCATCTTGCAATAATCCCGTCGCTCTCTACCAAACATCATCAACCATCGCTAGACCCAATCTAATCCCATCACATCACATCACACCCCGTTCGAGACACACGTTTCCATGGCGGGTCAAATTAAATCCCCGCACCTGCTCCCCCAAAGCCCTTCGTTTTTTTGTTTTTTCGTTTTTGTTTTTGCTCCCCCAAACCCCGTATATTCGCTCTGGCAGCAGCTCAGTATAAATATGTCTACCAATTTCCTTTACCCCAAAACGCCATCCAGGATGGTTCTGGAGGTGACGTACGAC
This sequence comes from Eudorina sp. 2006-703-Eu-15, assembly GCA_003117195.1. NCBI lineage: Eukaryota > Viridiplantae > Chlorophyta > Chlorophyceae > Chlamydomonadales > Volvocaceae > Eudorina > Eudorina sp. 2006-703-Eu-15. The sequence goes on along the minus strand of BDSI01000097.1, from coordinate 21,658 downwards.
CTGCGCGTGTTCTTCGTCTTCCTGGCGGTGGTGTACTGCGGCTTCGCGCTGGCCATCATCGTCGTCGTGCCCTCCACGTTCCACGTGGAGGGCATGGAGGTGGAGCGGGTCAAGTTCGTGTTCGTGCGGCTGTACGCGATGCTGTTTGGCGACTTCAACTACGGTATCCTGCTCGACCCGGGTGCGATCCGGTGCGGTCCGGGCCGTGAGGAGGAGCCCGGGGGCTGCAACCCTAGGCTGCCGGGCTTGGGCTGCCGTGCCTACCGACGGGGTACCGCCGCCTGCTCAGGGGCAAGGGGGCCTGCTTCACATGTGTTCTGATGCCGTAGGAGCGCCGCAGGGGTACTTACGGGAAGTAAGGTGGCCAAACCGCCGGGCCCCGCGGCCTCCCTGACGGTCACGTGCTCGCGTCGGATCTGTCTTACTTCCCGTGCCCACGTCCTCTTTGTGCCGCCTTGCCATCCCCTTCTCTTTTTTCCTCGATCATCGCCATTATCATAATCATGATCATTATCGTCCTCGTCGTTGCTTGCCCCATGGGACCGCCAGGCGCCGGCTACCTCAGCCTGTCGTACATGACCTCCACCATCTCCGCCATCTACATGCTCTTCGTCTCCATCATCCTGCTCAACATCCTGATCGCGATCGTGGGAGATGCGTACGACAGAGTACGGGGGAACGACATCGTGAACGACATGCGCAGCAAGGCGGCCATGATCGTCGAGGTTGACCGGTTGATGCCTCGGTGGCTACGGCAGAAGCGCGACGAGCAACTGCTGTACTGCGACGCGCTGGTCGTACTGCAGGTGAGCTGTTCGGTGCCCTGGTTCCCTGTCGTACATACCATAGTCGTGTTAAGCTCTGTATCAAAAAGAGCCCAGCAAGGGGCCGACGTGTGCTCTTGAGGCAATGAAGTAACACGCTTGTAGAAACGATCCTGGTGCACAACAGTCTGTGTATGTTAAGGCATCAGTAGATGTCTCAGGGAAGACCAAGCGAAACCGAAATCGGACCAGACCGGACCAAAATATCGGACCGGACCAGAAATGAGGAGAACTCTCAAGCGCACTCCGGCCCCGTACAAGCAAGGAAACACCGCTGCCTGAGAACGAATTGCAAAATGCACCAATGGACCCCGCGGGTCGGTCATCGGTGACAGCCTCAGCCGCCTCACCACACACTGCATACCGTTAACGGATCCGTTTGCTCTCCAGCTCTCGCCACGTGGCGCCATTGGGTCTCAACTGTCTTTCTACCCACCTACCTGCGCTTCGGTGCCCACTGCCGCACCTCGCGCTCCGTCCGGGTACCTATCGGATCGTACAGTTTCGTACCGCGACCCGGTGCCGTACCCGGTGCCGCGACCCGGTGCATGGCCTAATCCCGTCCGCTGCCCTGCCGTGCCGGATGTGTGTGTGCAACCATCCACAGCGGGAGGACGAAGCGCCCAGCGGTGACCCCGGCGGACCCATGGGTCAGTCGCCTGGAGCAGGCTGGTATGAACTTGACGGCGGCGGCGGCGATGACAACGACAAGCTGTTCACTTGCCATTCGGTAACCGCCGCCACCGCCGGCAGCAGCAGCACACGGGGAAACTTGCAAGACCGGACTCGCTCCCACGAAGATTTTGGGGTTTCGGAGCAACCTGGTTTCGGAGGTAATGCTTCCGGGATGGGTCCTTTGGAGGCTTGGACGGCGGCAACGGAGACGATCAGCAGCGGGTGGCAGGGCCGCCTGGGGGCCATCGTCAAGGCAATCGAGATGGGTACGGTATCAACCTGCCGTACAGTGGCGGTCATGTTTGCACGACAGCAGCAACACCAGCAGCGGCGTGCGCAGGAGCTGGTGCAGCGCGCGGGCGAGGAGGCGGCGCGGCGGGCCGCCGCGGTGGCGGCGGCGGCGGCGTCGCGGCAGCTGCGGGCGGCTGGCGACGGCGGCGGCGGCGGCAGCGCGGAGGTTGCCGCGGTGATCCGATCGGAGGTGGCGAAGCAGATGAAGGAGCTGCTGTCGGGGATGAAGTTACAGTTGCGGGCCGAGAGCGCGCAGCTCCAGGAGGGGGTCAGTGCGAGCCTGCAGGCGCTGGCGACTCGGCTGGAGGGGCAGCTGGCGGCTGGCGGCGCCGCTGGGGGCCGCCCGGCGGAGAAGCGGCCCGGCGGCGGCGCCGACGCCGCAGCTTGATTGAATCGGACGACGGGTGTTGGAACGGTAGGTCGGCGTGTCAGTGGGTCACGAGAGCTGAGGCGACACAGGATGACGGCGGCGGTGGTAGGCGGGGGCGTGATTCATGTGGGTCAGTCACTTCAGTTCGACACGTGGGCCACTTCAGTAAAGACACGTGGGTCGCTTCAGTGAGACATGTGGGTCACTTCAGTTGATCACGTTGGTCACTTCAGTTACACACGTGGATCAGGTTAGTTGGATGCACGAGGGTCACTTCAGTTAGTTACACGTTGCGCGAGTGGTCGCTTCTGCAACAAGGTGCGTGACCAAAGAAGCCTCCTTAACGATCTCGATTGGGGCCAGCTGCTCTCATCATGCTGCAGGATGGCACGTTACGGTACGGCATTCAAGAACGTGTCACTACGGCACGGTACGGCATTTCTGGACGTGCAGTACCTACGCTTTCGTTTCTATGACTTCGCCGCCCCCTTGGGAAGCATCATCATCTTGACCGTTGCTTCATTTATGCAGCAGCAGCGGCGTGCCGGAGACTCTTGAGCGCAAACGCAAACCGTTGTTCCGATGGCGCTGGGGTACATCAAGCACGAGGACGGAGCATTACAGCTTGTGCAGAGTGTCTGTGTGCGACATGCCTGCGGCGGCAGGCAGCGGCGGTGTGTGGCGGCGCTAGCGGGGGCCGCGAGCTGCATTCCTGCTTTTCATGCGGCCCTCCGCCGCGCCTTTTTCAGTGCACGGGCAGCAGCGAAGCAGCAGTGAAGATGTGTTGGTTGTTGTATGTGTGATCTCTGATCTGTTTTGTGTGACGCACCTTATTGTGCGCTGGTTGCACTTTATTCACAGTTGGGTTCATCCGTTCCCCACACATGTATATGCACGGTGTCTCCAGCTACGGTCCGTTGCATGAGTCGCACTCGGGTGGATGTGGGGCACCACGCGCTGGATACGCAGATGCCCTATGAGGGTGTTTGGTGATGTGTACGTGTATGTCCTCCTCCTGTTGTTGTTCGTGTTGTTGTTGTTGTTGTTCCGTGGCTCGTTGCGCGACGGTCGGTGGTCCTTGATTGCCGTGCTGGTGACATTTGCACATCAGTGTGCACCGCAAAGCAAGGCCCGCTGTGATAAACGTACGGATGCACGGTTCATCAAGCGCCGTACACCGCCGTATCTACCTGTGAGGGCGCGAGTGAGGCATCTTCTGCCCCGCAGCCGCAGCCCCCATTACCCTCCCTGTCTCGTACCTGCACCTGCACCTCCACCTTCACCACCTACCACCTCGTCGCTCGACATGTCGCACGCACTCGCCGCCGGCATGCGGTCGAGGGCGCGCGTGTGTCCGCGTGTTGCTTGTTGTCCGGTGAGGCCAGGTCCTTTCGCGGTGCGTGCTGTGCGTGGTATCACACACCGCTGAGAACCAACCGCCTCACTCGCTACAGGATGGGTGCCGGGGTGTGTGGGGGGGGGACCGGGTGTCGGCGCGGCAGGGTAACTTTGTCGTCGTGGTTCATTTCGATGTATGTAGAGTTGTAGACTTACATGTCGGAGGTTGGAAGCGCACGTACGCGGCCGGGTGGGTAGCGCAGCGTGGGATGCAGCCGGCGGCTATGCTGCAGCGCCCAGCCCCAAGGCCAGGCGATGCGACGGGGGCCAGCCTGGAGCCCGAGGGGCTGCCCCACAGGCGCCGAGCGAGTGCTGAGTTAGGGATGAGGGTTGGTCCGCCATCCTTCATTGCGACTTCGCTGATGCGGCGGTGACATCATCATTACAACTGAATCCGGCCGCTGCCGTCTTGCATGGAGCAACTAAAACAGATGAAGCGTTATTGCGGCAGTCTCGTCACACCATACGTCATCTTCCTTTCTCATTTCCGGTGATCATTGATTCATCATAAGTCAGAGTTCCTGGCCTAACGCCATGCTGACCAGACCAAGTAACAACCCGCTTGGACTGCGCGCGGGCCGTCGGACCTGCTGTGGTTAGTTGTCGCAAGCAAGGCGAGGTAGGGCAGCAGCATTGCGTGTGCGCGTTGCCGGGTGATGCAGTAGTTGGTGCTGCACCGGTTGGTTGGATGGACTGTCAGCTCCCCTGTGGCGGTGCCCCCTGACCGGTGCCACCCCTCTCGCTCGATGCAACATTGTAAGCCCTCCCTGCTGTCCACAACGTCCTTCCGTCCGGCCGGCCGGCCGGCCAGCCGGCCAGCTGGGAGCCATGTCTATGGATTCCGTCAAACAGGGGCTGAGCACAACCAACACCCTCGCTGATATATTTCGACCGCCGCCGGGTAGAGGCAACAATAGTGTACGACATAACCCCATGCAACCCACCGCAGCCGCAGGCTGCTTCCTTCTTAACGTACGGCCGGCGATCCGTACGGCCGCCCATCATGGTCTCCCATCCGCACATCCATATTGTATGTGTTGGCTCACGACGGTTCCAGGAAGCTGAGTACGCACTGCCTGCAGATGTTGCCCGGCAGCTGCTCCGACCGCGTGCACACGATGCGGTAATCGCCCTGGTGCAGGGATTCGCCGCACACATCGCAGGCGCCGCCGCGGTACTGGGAGCGGATCCAGCCGCGGTTGAAGCACTCGAGCGTGGAGCCCTCGAGCGCCTGCATGCATCGCACATGAAGACATGAAGACATGATGTACGTAAGCATGCATGCGCCATGCAGATTCGCAGAAAGATAGATTCGAGGGGCACGCCGCCAGTCGGTCAGCCACACGCACGCAGCAGCGAACGAACGAACATTGGACATGATGACCGCGCATCGACGCACGGCGGCGGGCAGAGGCAGGCAGATAGATAGAGGCAGCAGGCAGGTTCGGCACGGGGGGATCAAGTCAGCGCGTCCCGCCGCGCGCGTCACAGATGCAACCTCGATGCAACCGCGCGCCGCAAGGCCTATCTATCCAAATATGTATCCAGTGGCACGTATTCCATACATGTCAGGTCACGACGCGTACCCCTTCTATCGTTCCCATCAGTGAGACGTTGTATGTAACGGGTCCACCTTGTAACGGTTACAGTAGTTAAACGAGTGTACCCCGCCTGCCCGTCCCAACACGCAGTGCGACGTACCCCTTCCCAGCAGCTCTTGTGCGCCCAACGGTCGCGATACCGCCAGGCGTAAATCTGGCCGCCATAGATGTAGCAGCGGCAGCGCATGCAGTTCAACGGCTGCGCCATGTGCGGCACTCGCCGGAACGTGAACTTGAATGGCAAGCCGTCCTCGGCAAGCTGCAGGGACGCGGCTGCTGCCGGTCGAGCGTCCTGCCGGCCTCGGCGCCCCCGAGGGCCATCATGTTCGTCGTCTGAGTCGGTCAAGTTTGAGGCGCGATCATCATCAGTGTAGTTGTTGGTGTGCCCGTTCTCATGGTCCGACTCCGGGTCTGACAGGTTTCCGTCGTCGTCTCCGTCGTATTCATCATACTGCTCGGTGTCATCGTTTTCGTCATAACCGTCGTTGGAACCCCTATGGAACGACCGTTCCGACGGCGAGGGGCTTCTCCACGACATTGATAAAGCTTGGCAACGTCGCACTGCAATTAGCCTACAGGTACCACATATCTGAATATATAATCATTATTTGTGTATGAAATCGCTTGTTTTCATTATTTTGGTCAATGTATACGTCGTGGTAGGTGAGATTACGACGACGTCGGGTGCCAAGTAACCCAACTTGCCAATAATGCCATTTTACACCGAACAACATTTCGCAGCAATGACGTTTCAAAAGTTGACTGACATGGAAGATGCGAAGCCGACCAGAAAAGCGAGGTATAAGCTAATATAGATGCTGGTTACGCCAAGCAATTTCATGAATATTTAATGTTTTACAGTGAGAACTGCATTCAATTGCATTCATCTACGTATTCATCATGCCAGCTTCGACAGTCAACAGAGTACCTAGCCTACGTGGCGACGTTGCCAGTTTAGGCGTGTCTAGGCATCTATCTGCTCGGTATGCGCCTATCTGCCCATCACATGCCACAATGTTGCATGACAGTAAAATCAATCCAAATACGAAGCATCTCCAGATCATCCGCTGTAGGTTTGGGTTACTCGCAAACTCTGCACCTTCGATGCATGGGGTGCGGGGGCACCCACGAACGTTGACCAGCCCCTCTAGTGGACCTGGACCACCGACCGCTCGCTATGACCACCCCTTTCTTCGTCGCGGCGACGGCTGTGACATGATGGAACAATATGGATGCATTCGTGGGGACATAAAGCGCGTTAACACCAGTTCATGCGTGCAGGCACGCACGACGCAGCAACGATGGTCTGCGATCGTACGTTAGTCACGACACGATTCCCGACTGCCCGCGGCGTGCAGGCTCATCGAGCCTCGCCGCCCCTGCCCCTTGACCCCCGCCAGGGTTTGTCTATCTGTTACACATTATCATCGCTACTAGACTACCACATTCTGAAGGAGCCAGCGAGGTGTCGCTACCCTGCCTACAAGCAAGCAAGCAAGCAAGCGGGCTTCGTGATCGGCCTCCTGCTCTACGGGACCTCCTCGCTCTGCGCCGGCGGTACATTGGCACCGACGAAGACGACCGCCTCACCGCGGATCGCAACCCGTCACGCGTCATTTACGCCGTCTTTTACCTGCCCGACCCGCGGCAACGCCTCCGCCCACAGCACCGCTTGGAGCTTTGGCCAGACCCGCACCTCCGCATTTGAACGTCTCCGTCAGCACCTCCGCACCACCGCCGCGCTCGCCCACAAACGTACCCACGCTCCCGCTCTCTACCACCACCTCTGGGCCCGCGGCGAGCCGCATCTGTTTGTCATGCCCCTTCAATACGTCCCAGCCCGCCCCGGTCGCCGGTTTCGTCGTATCGCAGCGCAGTACGAAATGGCTTGGGTACAGCGCCTACACACCCTACGTTCCGCACAGCAGCCCGGCCTCAACGTCGCCTTCGAAGTTCGTTCTATGGCCGCCGACATTGACAGCTGCCCCTTCGATGCCAGCCCCTCCGCCCCCGCCGGCCATGAACACCGGAAGCGGTGGTATGCTAGCCGTGACATTCGCCGTCGCCTCCTCCACCTGCAAGACGTCTGGCAGCAACATGGGTCTCTCCCCACCTACCACTTTCAAGCCTTCCACATCCGTACCCTCCACCTTCTTTACGCCTTTGCCACCCACTTCCCCGCCGACGTCCTTGGTGTCCTCCCTGAATTTCTTTCCGCTCTCACCGTCCCCCCCCTCGCCACCGCCCTCGATGCCCGCTCCCAACGAGCTGGACCGCCGGACCTCAGCAGCAAACTTTGGCTCCCCAATGCGCTGCGCCAGTTCCTCCCCATCTCCGCCATCTCCGATATCCTCGACGACGCCAGCCTCACCTCGGAACTCCCCCTCGGTACCCCCCGCCCTCACCTTTACTGGACTGCCGGCACCCCCCTCCACCTCCTCTTCTGCACATACGCCTCCTTCGCCCGCGAGCTTACCCACGCCGACTACGCCGATCTCGTCAAACCGGATCGCCCCTGCGCCTGCCACCGCTTCCCAATGCTGTGCCCGGACGGTCCGGTGGTGCGGGCATACAGGGGTGACTACGCCACCCCTCAGTTCCCCACCCCCTTAATACACGCCAGGCTTCGGCTTGTTATGTCCACTTGCCCCGTCCCTATCCTGCCGCCCACCCTCGTCCCCTTCTGGAACAAAGGCGCCCGCTACCGTGCCCACCAATCACCCCCTCCTCTGGCGAACGTTCTCACGGACCTCCGCGCCCACGCGTCTACCTACGTCAGTCATCTCGCCCGGAGCACTGGCACGTCCGCCGACACATATGCTGGGTGGACCCACAAACTGGTCGACGCCATCGAACGCGCCGTCGCCGGCCATGCCCAATCCCATCGCTTCCACTGGCCATCCTTTCCCGTGAAGATCTCGCCGCGTTCCGTGCCGCCACGAAGGACTTTATTGTCACCGTCACCGACAAAAGCTCCGCTACCTTCCAGCTCGTCTGCAAGAAATATTACGCTGAAGTCTGCATGAGCGACCTACATCTCCACGACGTCTTCGCCATCCCGCCCCCGCCTCCCACCCCTTCCCCTGCCACCCCGCCACCCCGCCTCCACCCCCCGTCCCCGTCGACATTGATCCGCCGCCCCCTCCCCCAACGGCCCCTCCTCCACCTCGCTCCACATCCCCCGCCGCCCACCACCCCACCACCTCCGCCAGCACCACACAGCTCGTCCAGCAGCCACCTCCCCCTCCACACCCGTATCCACCCTCACCACCCGCCCCCGCCCCCGCCATCCCTCCCGCTCCACCGTCCCCCGCCGTCCCCGCCCCCGCCGCCCCCAACCCCGCCGTCCCCGCCCCCGCCGTCCCCGCTCCAGCCCCCGCCCCCATCCCCGCCGCCCCCGCCCCCGCCCCGCCGCCTCCGCATTCTATGAGACGACTACCCCCAACGCCATGCAAGCCCACTACGCTGAGCAAAACGCCCGCCTCGCCCCCTGGAACCTGGCCTTCAATACCCACCTTCCCCCCGCCTACTACGCTGGTACCCTCAAGATGCACAAAAATCCCCCGTCCATGCGGTACCTCGCGTGCTCTCATGCCTGCCCGTCTACCCGCCTCAGGGACCTCGTTACTGCCATTCTACGCGCCGTCACGTCACAATTCGCCCGGCGGACTACCCATCCTGACATCGTCGCGGTCGTACGCCGCCACCTTGCCGGCCCCGCCCCCTCCACCGCTAACCACTGATATCCACTGAGCGCCCCACATCCCACGTGTAACCACAACGTCACAACCTCCACGCGTTCCGCGGGGTATCACGTGATGCCGGGCAGTCAACTCGGCCATTTTCCACGGCCATATCTAATTTCGCCCACCCACCGGCTGAACCCCGCAACGCACTCCATCGCCTCCCCCACCTCTCCCACTCTGCCGGTCTTTCCAACCCCACCCACAGCGCTTGGACCGGTGCCCCGCATGCATACGGGCATCCCGTCCGTGACCGGGATCGGTGGGGAGCCAACCTTTCCTCTGGCCCGCTACCCGGATCACACCCGCATTATCCGTACGTATGTTATGACCCCACCGGCCGCTCGTACACTGGCGTCCATTCCGTACACTACCGTACTGCACCCATGCCGCGTTCGTACGCGTCCCTGCCTACAAATCCCTCCTTCCGCGCTTCTCACCCGTCGCCGCGCCACCACCATAGTAACCTCTTTGCTTTCATCCTGTTTGCTTTCACATTGTCTAGTTACTGTATTTTGTCTTGCTCCCTTCCACTTTGCCTCACAACTTGCTTCCTTCCGCGTTCCCGCATGATGGACGACCGACGCTGCTTCCGTGGGGACCGTCACCATACATTCGTCATACATTTTACAGGTCGGTAACCAATCCGTTTGCGTGCGTCGTGCGTCTCCGTATTTAGTATTTGGCGGTATGATTTGCCTTGCGGTGGTGGCGCGGCTGCCTTGTCCGCGCGCCTGCATATGGCAAGTTTTTTCCTCGCAGGTTCTATGGTAAGTATATTGCCACCTGGGATCGGGCGGGCGGGCGGGTTGCACTTCTAAACACACACACACACACACACACACACACACACACACACACACACACACACACACACACACACACACACACACACACACACACACACACACACACACACACACACACACACACACACACACACACACACACACACACACACACACACACACACACACACACACACGGCCAACTCGCCAGCACACGGCCAACTCGCCAACACACGGCCAACTCGCCAGCGACCCCGCACGAGTGGCCCAAATCATTGCAGACTATTGGCGGGACGTCAGCGCCCTGCCATCAGAGGCCGAGCTGCCGACGGCAGTGAAGCAGCAAGCACAGGCGCAGGTCCTGGAGGCCCTACAGGCCCACCCCCTACGCCTACCGGAGGACCCGGGGGACACCGTCGGCCATCCTGAGGTCGCCACCGAGGAGGTACTGGCGGCCCTCAAGGCCACGCCACGGGGCAAGGCACCAGGATGGGATGGACTGCCCGTTGAGCTATACAAGGCCTTCAGCAGGCAGTGCGCTCCCCTGTTGGCCGCCGTATACACAGCCATCGGTAGGACTGGCTGCATGCCGGCAAGGTTCACAGACGGCATTATCAAGGTACTGTTCAAAAAAGGCGACCCCACGCAGCCGGGAAACTACCGCCCTATCACCCTTCTCAACACCGACTACCGCACCCTCGCCAAAATACTGGCAGCGCGCCTGGGGCCCGCACACAACGCCGCCATCTCCGCCGAGCAGACGGCCTTCCTGCCGGGCCGCCTGATTGGCTACAATATCTTCACCCTCCGCCACCTCCCCCATCTCCTCCGCCGGCAAGGGCGCGCAGCCATCGTCGCCTTCCTGGACTTCGCCAAAGCATACGACACCGTCCACCGCGACTTTTTGGAGGCTGCGATGCGGGAACTGGGCGCATCTGAAAACCTGCGCAAGTGGGTCTCGACTCTCCTGTCGGACACACGGGCGCAGGCACTGGTGGGAGGCCGGCTCTCCCACCCGTTCCACATGGCGGCGGGTGTACGGCAGGGATGCCCCTTGGCCCCCCTGCTGTATCTCTTTGTAGCGCAAGCCCTTCTGTCATGGCTGCAGCGGAACAACATCGGGATCCGAATGAGTCCCACAGACGAGGACCGCATGACAGCGGTTCAGTTCGCAGACGACGGCCAGGTCCTTCTGGAAGGGGAGGCGACTGTCCCGGCGTTTCTTGAGGCCATGCAAACCTTCGCGCAAGCAGCTGGGCAACGGTTGAACCGAGACAAGGTGGAACTCCTGAAGATTGGATCCGAGCAGCCGCAACCACCGGCACCGGGACCGAGCGCCGCCACGATTGCAGGGCTCCGACAGGTCTCGGCAGCCACCGCTCTCGGTATCCGATTCTCGAACTCTCCAGCCCTCCTTGCCCCCACCCGGCAGCAGTCCCTCTTGACAGCCCGACAACGCATGGACCGCCTCACCAGACCGCCGCTGACTGTATTCGGTCGCTGTGCGGGGGCTTCTGCCTACGCACTCCAACTGGATACGTACCACTGGGAGCATGGCGGCCTTCCCACACAAGGCGAGGAGGAACAACTGGAGAGCTGGGCCGCGGCCGTCGGGGACCGGCGGGTCAGCCCGGTGACGCCTTGCCAACGCCTAACGGGCGTCCCCCGACAGCTGCTCTATGGCCACCCGGCCACGGGCGGTTTCGGACTCTTGCCACTCAAAGCCCACTGCTACGCGCGGGAGGCTGTGTGGGCGACACGCCTGGCCCGGTCGGTGGGCCAACCGCCGGGGGCGCGCGGCCACCCGTGGGCGCAGGTGACGGCCACCTACCTTCGGCACCACCACCCGAATCTTAGCCCCAGCTCAGTACTGACGGCAGGCCCACCAGACAGCGCGGACACGCTGCCTGGATTGGCATCGCTGCCGCAGGACATCCGCAGAATCATGGGGGCCCTCAGCCGCCTCCCGCCGGTGCAAGATGTGGACTCATCCCCACTCCCGGCGGCCGGCGACTGGTGCTTCAACATCCCCTTGTGGGGGAACCCACTCCTACCTAACACCACTCCGGGGGCAGCGGACGATGGCATGGAGGACCGCACAGGCGACACGGACCCGGACTTCACGCCGGTGGAGACGCGGGACACCGTGGACCCGCCAGCGTGGCCCGGCCTGGAGAGGCGGCACACACGCCTGGCAGCATGCGGGAAGCTTCGCACAGTTGGGGACGCAGTGCGGGTCGCGCGTGCAGCCGGCGAGGCACCCGCAGCCGGTGCTGGATGGGACGCGTGGGCCCGCGACCACCTGGGTCCACAGGGGTCCATGACCTTAAGGCGGAGGCCGACCCTGACGGCCATCCACTGTCTACTCGCCGACATCAGCGACGAGTGGCGGGGAGCTGCAGCAGCGGTGCTGGACCATCCCGAGCGGGCGGGGGACCTGGAGTCCGAGGAAGAGACCCGTCGGCGGATTGTGGACCGGATGGGGTGGAGGCTAGCCAACTCGCTGACGGTCAAGCTTAGTGGCCTGACGGTCCGGCTGGCGACACAGCTGCAGATGCAGGAGGTGGCGGCAGCACGGGCACGACAGCATGCGGAATACGAGCAGGAGGCCAGGGGACAGCTTGAGACAGACGGAGTGGCTGGGCCCCCGGCATTCAGCATGCCTGCCACTCTACAGCGGCTTTGGGCCATCAAGTGGGAACGAGAGCACAAAGAAACACTGTGGCGCCTGGCGGTTGACGGGGTCCCGCTGCCTGGCAACAGCCACCTCCACAACGCCCACCCCGAGGCGTGCGGGTGTGGCGAGTACGGCGGTGCGGGGCCCCACCCGTGTTCACCACGGGCACACCATTTCTGGGAATGCCCGGTCGCTCAGGCAGTGATACAGCAGATCGGGGTACACGTTCCGGGCCCCATCACCCTAGCCAACGTGTGGCTGGCTGAGCCGCCACAGGGGGTACAGCAAGGGGTTTGGGACATCGTTGCCCTGGCGGCGCTGACGGCCATGGAGCGGGCGAGGGTGGGGTTACGTGCAGCGACCCTCCACGGCGGCGCACAGCCCGTGCCGGGGGCGCCGGCTGCCCCGTCGCCGGTTGATGTAGCTAAGGCGCGCGCAGTCATGGAGTTCTGGCAGCGGGTGGCCAGTTTCGCAGAACTGGGCCGACCGCGACGGGGATGGGAGGGGGTGGGACCGGACCACCCAATCCTATCGGTGGTGGACAGCCGGATCCGCTGCGTGCAGCCAGTAGACGTAGACTCGTGATGGATAGATAGCAGCGCGAGACGCTAGGGGGTAGGGATTGGGACTAGGGAAGCCCACTTCCGGGCACGATGGGGATCCGTGGGTGCCCGAGGAGGGTCGGGCCAGACCAGTGGGAGTTGGCAGCGAGCGGGACGTGTAGGCGAGGGCCGCTTGCGACGGGAAGGGGTGTACGACAGGGAAGCTTGCGTGGTGATGTGCTGCCTTGTGCAAACCATAGCCCCATCATGGAGCACCCGACTGCATACCCGGACCCAGCAAGGCCTGACGCGTGCGAGCCGCCTCGCTCTGGCTCAGCTGGGCAGGCAGGCCTGCCGGAGGGTGCAACCCTAGCTATTACGATTAGGTTAGGACGCGGGACCAGGCTAGTTTTACCGCACCAAGCAGGGGCGCGCCTCCGAAACGCGCCCTGGGTGCTGCAAGGACTTGAGGAGGTTGAACAGCGGACTGCGAGGCGCAGACCGCCCGGGATGGGCCTTCGCCCACTCCCTTGAGGGGGCACAGCGGTCACCGATCCTCGGGGATCGGGCACGCGCCCTAGGTTGAGAGCGAGGGGACAGAGGCCCCTTACGCCCCTTTCCCCGTATCCGGGGGAAAGTGCTTCGGCGGTCTCCCGTATGGGGCGGGTTAGCGCCCCGGCCAGTGTCGGCCCGGCAGATATGTAACGATTCACACACACACACACACACACACACACACACACACACACACACACACACACACACACACACACACACACACACACACACACACACACACACACACACACACACACACACACACACACACACACACACACACACACACACACACACACACACACACACACACACACACACGGATCCCCCCGGGCACGATGGGGATCCGTGGGTGCCCGAGGAGGGTCGGGCCAGACCAGTGGGAGTTGGCAGCGAGCGGGACGTGTAGGCGAGGGCCGCTTGCGACGGGAAGGGGTGTACGACAGGGAAGCTTGCGTGGTGATGTGCTGCCTTGTGCAAACCATAGCCCCATCATGGAGCACCCGACTGCATACCCGGACCCAGCAAGGCCTGACGCGTGCGAGCCGCCTCGCTCTGGCTCAGCTGGGCAGGCAGGCCTGCCGAAGGGTGCAACCCTAGCTATTACGATTAGGTTAGGACGCGGGACCAGGCTAGTTTTACCGCACCAAGCAGGGGCGCGCCTCCGAAACGCGCCCTGGGTGCTGCAAGGACTTGAGGAGGTTGAACAGCGGACTGCGAGGCGCAGACCGCCCGGGATGGGCCTTCGCCCACTCCCTTGAGGGGGCACAGCGGTCACCGATCCTCGGGGATCTGGCACGCGCCCTAGGTTGAGAGCGAGGGGACAGAGGCCCCTTACGCCCCTTTCCCCGTATCCGGGGAAAGTGCTTCGGCGGTCTCCCGTATGGGGCGCGTTAGCGCCCCCGGCCAGTGTCGGCCCGGCAGATATGTAACGATTCACACACACACACACACACACACACACACACACACACACACACACACACACACACACACACACACACACACACACACACACACACACACACACACACACACACACACACACACACACACACACCCGGTCCACCCGGTCCACATGGCGGCGGGCGTACGGCAGGGATGCCCCTTGGCCCCCCTGCTGTATCTCTTTGTAGCGCAAGCCCTTCTGTCATGGCTGCAGCGGAACAACATCGGGATCCGAATGAGTCCCGCAGACGAGGACCGCATGACAGCGGTTCAGTTCGCAGACGACGGCCAGGTCCTTCTGGAAGGGGAGGCGACTGTCCCGGCGTTTCTTGAGGCCATGCAAACCTTCGCGCAAGCAGCTGGGCAACGGTTGAACCGAGACAAGGTGGAACTCCTGAAGATTGGATCCGAGCAGCCGCAACCACCGGCACCGGGACCGAACGCCGCCACGATTGCAGGGCTCCGACAGGTCTCGGCAGCCACCGCTCTCGGTATCCGATTCTCGAACTCTCCAGCCCTCCTTGCCCCCACCCGGCAGCAGTCCCTCTTGACAGCCCGACAACGCATGGGCCGCCTCACCAGACCGCCGCTGACTGTATTCGGTCGCTGTGCGGGGGCTTCTGCCTACGCACTCCAACTGGATACGTACCACTGGGAGCATGGCGGCCTCCCCACACAAGGCGAGGAGGAACAACTGGAGAGCTGGGCCGCGGCCGTCGGGGACCGGCGGGTCAGCCCGGTGACGCCTTGCCAACGCCTAACGGGCGTCCCCGACAGCTGCTCTATGGCCACCCGGCCACGGGCGGTTTCGGACTCTTGCCACTCAAAGCCCACTGCTACGCGCGGGAGGCTGTGTGGGCGACACGCCTGGCCCGGTCGGTGGGCCAACCGCCGGGGGCGCGCGGCCACCCGTGGGCGCAGGTGACGGCCACCTACCTTCGGCACCACCACCCGAATCTTGGCCCCAGCTCAGTACTGACGGCAGGCCCACCAGACAGCGCGGACACGCTGCCTGGATTGGCATCGCTGCCGCAGGACATCCGCAGAATCATGGGGGCCCTCAGCCGCCTCCCGCCGGTGCAAGATGTGGACTCATCCCCACTCCCGGCGGCCGGCGACTGGTGCTTCAACATCCCCTTGTGGGGGAACCCACTCCTACCTAACACCACTCCGGGGGCAGCGGACGATGGCATGGAGGACCGCACAGGCGACACGGACCCGGACTTCACGCCGGTGGAGACGCGGGACACCGCGGACCCGCCAGCGTGGCCCGGCCTGGAGAGGCGGCACACACGCCTGGCAGCATGCGGGAAGCTTCGCACAGTTGGGGACGCAGTGCGGGTCGCGCGTGCAGCCGGCGAGGCACCCGCAGCCGGTGCTGGATGGGACGCGTGGGTCCGCGACCACCTGGGTCCACAGGGGTCCATGACCTTAAGGCGGAGGCCGACCCTGACGGCCATCCACTGTCTACTCGCCGACATCAGCGACGAGTGGCGGGGAGCTGCAGCAGCGGTGCTGGACCATCCCGAGCGGGCGGGGGACCTGGAGTCTGAGGAAGAGACCCGTCGGCGGCTTGTGGACCGGATGGGGTGGAGGCTAGCCAACTCGCTGACGGTCAAGCTTAGTGGCCTGACGGTCCGGCTGGCGACA
This sequence comes from Eudorina sp. 2006-703-Eu-15, assembly GCA_003117195.1. Classification (NCBI taxonomy): domain Eukaryota; kingdom Viridiplantae; phylum Chlorophyta; class Chlorophyceae; order Chlamydomonadales; family Volvocaceae; genus Eudorina; species Eudorina sp. 2006-703-Eu-15. Next base: position 5,593 of record BDSI01000097.1, on the reverse strand, counting down.
CAGCTGCAGATGCAGGAGGTGGCGGCCGCACGGGCACGACAGCATGCGGAATACGAGCAGGAGGCCAGGGGACAGCTTGAGACAGACGGAGTGGCTGGGCCCCCGGCATTCAGCATGCCTGCCACTCTACAGCGGCTTTGGGCCATCAAGTGGGAACGAGAGCACAAAGAAACACTGTGGCGCCTGGCGGTTGACGGGGTCCCGCTGCCTGGCAACAGCCACCTCCACAACGCCCACCCCGAGGCGTGCGGGTGTGGCGAGTACGGCGGTGCGGGGCCCCACCCGTGTTCACCACGGGCACACCATTTCTGGGCATGCCCGGTCGCTCAGGCAGTGATACAGCAGATCGGGGTACACGTTCCGGGCCCCATCACCCGAGCCAACGTGTGGCTGGCTGAGCCGCCACAGGGGGTACAGCAAGGGGTTTGGGACATCGTTGCCCTGGCGGCGCTGACGGCCATGGAGCGGGCGAGGGTGGGGTTACGTGCAGCGACCCTCCACGGCGGCGCACAGCCCGTGCCGGGGGCGCCGGCTGCCCCGTCGCCGGTTGATGTAGCTAAGGCGCGCGCAGTCATGGAGTTCTGGCAGCGGGTGGCCAGTTTCGCAGAACTGGGCCGACCGCGACGGGGATGGGAGGGGGTGGGACCGGACCACCCAATCCTATCGGTGGTGGACGGCCGGATCCGCTGCGTGCAGCCAGTAGACGTAGACTCGTGATGGATAGATAGCAGCGCGAGACGCTAGGGGGTAGGGATTGGGACTAGGGAAGCCCACTTCCGGGCACGATGGGGATCCGTGGGTGCCCGAGGAGGGTCGGGCCAGACCAGTGGGAGTTGGCAGCGAGCGGGACGTGTAGGCGAGGGCCGCTTGCGACGGGAAGGGGTGTACGACAGGGAAGCTTGCGTGGTGATGTGCTGCCTTGTGCAAACCATAGCCCCATCATGGAGCACCCGACTGCATACCCGGACCCAGCAAGGCCTGACGCGTGCGAGCCGCCTCGCTCTGGCTCAGCTGGGCAGGCAGGCCTGCCGGAGGGTGCAACCCTAGCTATTACGATTAGGTTAGGACGCGGGACCAGGCTAGTTTTACCGCACCAAGCAGGGGCGCGCCTCCGAAACGCGCCCTGGGTGCTGCAAGGACTTGAGGAGGTTGAACAGCGGACTGCGAGGCGCAGACCGCCCGGGATGGGCCTTCGCCCACTCCCTTGAGGGGGCACAGCGGTCACCGATCCTCGGGGATCGGGCACGCGCCCTAGGTTGAGAGCGAGGGGACAGAGGCCCCTTACGCCCCTTTCCCCCGTATCCGGGGGAAAGTGCTTCGGCGGTCTCCCGTATGGGGCGGGTTAGCGCCCCCGGCCAGTGTCGGCCCGGCAGATATGTAACGATTCACACACACACACACACACACACAGGTCGGTAAATAATCCGTTTGCGTGCGTCGTGCGTCTCCGTATTTAGTATTTGCGGTATGATTTGCCTTGCGGTGGTGGCGCGGCTGCCTTGTCCGCGCGCCTGCATATGGTAAGTTTTTTCCTCGCAGGTTTTATGGTAAGTATATTGATACCTGGGATCGGGCGGGCGGGCGGGTTGCACTTCTAAACACACACACACACCGTCCTTTCGCTGCTTTGATCGTGGGTCTGCTGTTGCATCCTTGTTTGCGCACGCCCATCGCCGAGGCGGCGCGGCGCGCACACACGCCTTGGAGCCCGGACGCTGGCACCGTAATCTCGACGTTCCTCCCCAGCTGCGTCTCCAGCAACCGGTTTGACCTCGGGCTGGGTCGAGTCCTGCTGTCCCTTGCATGTCCATCGCAGCCCCGCGTAAGCCGCCCGCACAGCCGCGACTATCCATTACGGGGACACAATGTCTTTGCTTCTGCTTTGTCGCATGTCGCCCCTCTTTTCTATATACACGTCCCCGGCCTGTCGGCAATGCGCAGCCAACGGCCTCACTCGTCCGCGTGCGCAATTAGGGTCCTCGCAAGTCGTGTCTCTCGGTTTATTTTAACACACACACCCCGCATTGCGCGCATTCGTGCAACTGTACGACACGGCTTGCGTCACCATCACTTTATTTGGCAGCGGCCGCGGCGGAACAGATCAGACACGTGCGTGTCAGGCGCGCGTCGACCGCGGAGCTCTGCTTCGCAGTTCGCACGCACTGCAGAGGCAACAATACTACAGTAATGTACGACATCAGGGCGTACGAATCGATCACGACACCTACGCCCGCTAGTGCAAACGCAGCACAAGCTCTCATCAAGACCATCACTGCTACCTGCGATCGGACCGCTAACTCTTCGGGCAGCGCTGCAGCCGTCGGACCCGCTGCCAAGGTTGCCCGCTGATGTGGGAACAGGTGGCGGTGGCTCCGCTGCAGGTTGCTCGCCGCGGCTGACAACCTGCAACGGCGGTTTTAGGCCATATTGCCGTACGTAGCCGTACACCAAACCCGCCAGCGCCTCCAGTGCTGTGCCGGCGGCTACGATCAGAAGCAGCGCCCGAAGGAGCGCAAGCAGTAGGAACACGGCCTCCCAGCCGCTCTCCGACTGAGAGATGCTGCCGCCGCTGCCGCCGCCGCCATTGCGGCGGCGGTGGTAGCTTATCCTGTCGCTGAGGTAGACCGCGAGCCGACTGCTCGGCGGCAAATACCGTCACAGCTGAACAACGGCGCCATCAACACACAGCCTTGCACCCACCATCGCAATCAGCCACGCAGCGATCGCGACACAGAACCCTAGGTACCTACTCCGTAGGGTCCGCAGCATCAAGGAAAGCAGTCCACCTGCTGTCGCTTTGACCGGGCTGGCGCCGTCTCCCGGCTCACCGACAGTAGCAGCTGCTCCGTTGGCGGTGCACACCACGCAACGGACTCAGCGGCGGTAGCAACGACGCCGCCGCTGACCGACGCAAGATGCGGGCTGCAGCTGGGGCTGTAGGGCGTTGCATTGGTTCCGGAGTGCATGCTATGCACCCCTGCCGGTCCGCCATCCTTCATTGCGGCTTCGCTGATGACATCGTCATCATTACAACTTAATAATCCGGCCGCTATCTAGTCTTGCATGGCGCAAAATAGATGAAGCGTTATTGCGGCAGTCTTGTCACACCATACGTCATCTTCCTTTCTCATTCCGGTGATCATTAAGTCAGGGTTCCTGGCTGGCCTAACGCCATGCTGACCAGCGAGACTAAGCAACAACCCACTTGGGCTGCGCGCGGGCAGTCGGACCTGCTGCAGTGCGCAAGTAAGGCACGCACGCGAGGGCAGCAGCATTGCGTGCGCACGTTGCCGGGTAAGGCAGCAGGGTTGCCGCAGTCGGTGCTGCACTGCTTTGACTGCCAGATCCCTGCGGCGGTGCCCGGGGCCCTTGACCTAGCCACGCACCCCTCTCGCTCGATGCAAGGTTATTATAAGCCCTTCCTGTCCACAACGTCCGTCCGTCCGTCCGGCCGGCCGGCCGGCCAGCTGGGAGCCCTATGGCTGGATTCCGTCAAGCAGGGGCCGAGCACAACCAACACCCTCGCTGGCATACTTCGATCTGCACGTACTTGCCCGCCGCCGGGAAGCTAGCACCGCTCCAGCCACCTACATAACCCCATGCAATCCACCGCCACACGCAGCCGCAGGCTGCTACCTTTTTAACGTACAGCCGCCCATCATGGCCCCCCATCCGTACAACATTGTATATGCATGTTGGTTCACGACGGTTCCAGGAAACTGAGTACGCACTGCCTGCAGATGTTGCCCGGCAGCTGCTCCGACCGCGTGCACACGATGCGGTAGTCGCCCTGGTGCAGGGATTCGCCGCACACATCACAGGCGCCGCCGCGGTACTGGGAGCGGATCCAGCCGCGGTTGAAGCACTCGAGCGTGGAACCCTCGAGCGCCTGCATGCTGAAGACATGATAGGTAGCTGTAAGCATGCGCCATGTGCGCGCACACAGATTCGCAGATAGATATATTCGAGGGGCGGGCCTACAGTCAGTCAGCCACGCGCACGCACGCAGCAGCGAACGAACGAACATTGGACATGATGACCGCGCACCGACGCACGGCGGCGGGCAGAGGCAGGCAGATATATAGATAGAGGCAGCAGGCAGGTTCGGCACGGGGGATCAAGTCAGCGCGTCCCGCGTGCGTCACGGATGCAACCTCGCTCGATGCAACCGCCGCAAGGCCTACCTATCCAGATAGCCAGTGGCCCGGCGCATTCCATACATGTCAGGTCACGACGCGTACCCCTTCGTTCCCATCCAACAGTGAGACGTTGTAACGGGTCCACCTTGTAACGGTTACAGACGTACCCCGCCCGTCCCAATCAACCGACAGTGAGACGTACCCCTTCCCAACAGCTCTATCTTGTGCGCCCAACGGTCGCGATACCGCCAGGCGTAAATCTGGCCGCCATAGATGTAGCAGCGGCAGCGCATGCAGTTCAACGGCTGCGCCATGTGCGGCACTCGCCGGAACGTGAACTTGAATGGCAAGCCATCCTCGGCAAGCTGCAGGGACGCGGCTGCTGCCGGTCGAGCGTCCTGCCGGCCTCGGCGCCCCGAGGGCCATCATGTTCGTCGTATGAGTCGGTCAAGTTTGAGGCGCGATCGTCATCAGTGTAGTTGTTGGTGTGCCCGTTCTCATGGTCCGACTCCGGGTCTGACAGGTTTCCGTCATCGTCTCCGTCGTAATCGTCGTATTGCTCGGTGTCATCGTTTTCGTCATATCCGTCGTTGGAACCCCTATGGAATGACCTTTCCGACGGCGAGGGGCTTCTCCACGACATTGATAAAGCTTTGCAACGTCGCACTGCATGCAATTAAACTACAGCCACCACGTACCCGAATTTATAATCATTACTTGTGTATGAAATCGCTTGATTTCATTATTTGGTTGATGCATGTAAACGTCGTGGTAGGTGGGATTACCAGAAATGGTGCTGGCCGGGGTGTTTCTGTCCCCCCGCCTTCCGTTGGGTATCCACCGCCAGCCACACCGCGCCACCCTCGCGTGGGCGCATATGGGAATTGCCCAACAACGGGACGCCATCGACTGTAAGGCGCCAAAAGGCCTCCTTTATGCTCATTTTCCCACCGGGTACTAAGCCAGAGCCCCTACCGACTCATAGGGGGTCTGACAGGCTCTGACAGGCTTGCCTGTCAGGAAATGTTAGCCTGACAGCCTTAGCCAACATTTGCGCCGCTGTTATTGGCTGTTGAATCGACACCGTCTGGGCTCTGACAGTTCCCAGCAATGTCAGTGACGGTCGCGATAACTTGGCTGTGACAGGCTGTTAGCTAGTGGCTGTTTGGGCGGTGTCCAACGCTGTTACCCACTGCACTGGACTGGGAGCCACGTCCTAAGCCCAAGGCAGTAGCAAAATCAGCCACAGCAATAAACAGCCTCATGTCTGAGGCACTTCGAACAGCAGCAGGTCAGCAGCCGCACGCCTTTAGCAGCAGAAGCAGACACACTCACACATATATACCTAGGGACGCATTTATCCAGCAGGTCGTCAGCCGAAGGCAGTAGCATAGCAGCGGCGGCGGCGGCCACACCCACACACAGCTCCATGTACGAGCCGCTCAGAATATCGC